>WBMY01011715.1:321242-446285 GCA_013397315.1 Donacobius atricapilla | reverse complement strand
AAAAAAAAAAAAAACCTGGGAAGATGGGAGAAACAAACATTCTTCAGGAAAAAATTGCACGTGGAGACAGATCATATCACCGGAGAGTCTTCTACTAGAAAAATATGTAAGATTGGAGCAAGTCTTAAACCCCAAGAATTTTTTTAGAAGATGCACTCATTACATACCATTACGCAACTCACAGTTAGGAAAAAAGTGTTTCCAAAGTCTAATTCCTTCCCTGTGTGAGTGACCTACTTCAATCAGTTTATTTACTTGTTGAAAAAGTACCTGTCATCTTAACCTATTTCCTATTGCTCTCTTCTTATGGGAGGATCACTCTAAGGATCACGAGTGGTTTTCTAAACTAACATGCTATAATCTGCTAGCTTTTTTAAATTCCTATACTACATTAGGCCTTATTAGATAAGAAATCTGTCTTCCTCCCACCATGTTCATCCTGCCAATGAGTATCATCCCTGACATTTTATGATAAATCAGGGTTAGACATTAGGAAAGCAGTATTCCATTGAAACTGCATCAGGAAGTTTAGCCCAGCATCTAATTACTGCGATCAAATGGGATATAACATCCTGGTTGAAGACGATCTGAGACCCCACTACCAAGTTCTGTTTAATGGTATCCAGTAACAAGACCCAGGAGAAAGAAACTCTACATAACAAGAGACAAATAATCTTCCTGTAGGCTGGAGTAATTGGTTTGGGTTGGTAATTAAATTATTTCCTACTTATTGTTTAGCAGAGCGTTTTGGGATATTTGAACAGCCAGTAACTCTGCTGTTACTGCTTTCATTGTTAACAAGTAATTTTTCTCATAAGTATTGGGAGGCAGCAAACAAACATTGACAAATAAAGCTGCAACAGAAACCCAAAGCAGGTTGTCGTACTGGGGAGGCAGCTGAAGTGCAGGAAAAATTATGATTATTTCTGATAGCATTGTGTTTTTGGTGTGGGGTTTTATATATATATTTATTTATTTAAATGGCTGCAATTCCAGGGATCAGTGTTAAAAGACCAGTATGAACCTCCAAGGCTATGAAACTCATCCACAACTCTTCAGCTGGATTTCAGTTCAGTGCACTCCAGGTTCAGTGGCTATTATTGACACTACAGATCACAGGCACAGAAGATCTGCATTTCTGAAAAAATAGATCATGTTGTCTGACATCCAGCAGCCGAAATTTCAGGGGTAATTTTGAAAAGCCAACCCTAACAAACCTGCAAAAAAGTTCATGCAAGGATGCAGGGGCTGGGGCCCAGGGTGGAGGCACTGTTCCCAGGCCACTATCCAAGGCCTTGGCCTGAGGCACACAATGGGCCCACCAATACATGATTGTAGCAGTGTGTTTTATAATCTGTGTTGTATGTTAATTTGTGCTTCAGTCCATGTACTCCCATTGTTATACATTTTTGGTTGTGCCTCTGATCCCCTTCCCACAGCCTTGTATCCATCCCCTACTCCCCTCCTCTAGGGGCATGTCTATCAGCCCAGAGGTCCATCCCTGCTGCCAGAAAGCCCCTGAAGGGTGTCGAGTGATGGCTGTAGCCAGAGGGGTCCCCCTCCCTTTTAGGGAGATCGGGCCCCAAAGGTGTCCCTCACCCCTCGGGCTACTCCCTGTTTTCCCCTGGTTGGTGAATCCCTTATCTCCTTCCCTTCCCCACATGTGAGCATAAAGTGACTGTCCTTCCTTTATTCTGGGCTCTGCCAAGGAAAAGACCTTGAGGTGAAGAGGTCCCGTCAAAGGCCCCAATAAACTGGTGTGCCAACCCCTCTGCAGAGCCCTCCTTCTCTCCTCACCATCATCGCCTCAGCCCTGGGGCCAGTGCCGTGAGTTGGGTGCGCTGAGGAACCCCCAGGATCAGCCCAGGGTGCGTGGCAGATGGAGCTGTACCTGCTGCTGCCCAGTGCCAGGGTTAGCCCGGGCTGGCAGAGTGGGCACTCTGAGAGGCACCAGCGACACATGATGGGAATAGACTGCATGGGGACTTCCACTCAAACGCTCAGTGTATCCCTTAGTCACAGATGCCATTTTAAATCACTCTCCTGACTGAGTCAAGGAAATGGGAACATGCACTGATGCTTTAACAGACTGCTTTTGGTACATTTGCAAATATGCATTTGTGCTGGAAAAATGCCTTGCTTTTCATTATAAAGAGTACTCCTTTAATTAAGCACTTTCTTCAAATATTTCCTTGTACTGACATGTTACTTCAAGCTCTCTCATTTCCCCACTTTAATTACTTTGTCTTAAGGAGCTTTGCTTACAGGAATTATATTGGAGCCCTTGACTACAATATTACCAAACTCAAAGTCTGTGGTTCACAGCCACACTTTCTTTGGGCATTGAAGCAGCCTCACTGCTTTTTACAGGAACAGACACATGCCATGACTTCTACAGCACTACAAGTATTTTTCTGTCCCTTCTTAGCTCCTCTGTTCCATTCAGTTCCCCTCTGGCCTCCCCTTCACCTCATTGCTATACTACTTGGCTGCTTCCTTGCCAAAGCATCTCTCTACAGACCTTTCCTTTTCATGAAAAAAATTTATGATAGCTTATTAAAGTCCATCTTTAGGTCAGGCACCTCCATGGACTGTGATGTAATATCTAGTAAGAAAAAGCAGTAAGATAAATAATTAGAAGCATTATGAGGAACAGCTGTGGGAGCTGAGTTTGTTTAGTCTTGTGAAGATGAGCCTCAGGGGGACTTCACCACCACTCTCCATAACTCCCTGAAAGGAGGTTGTAGTGAGGTGGGGGTAAGGCTCTTCTACTGAGCCTGCAGTGAGAGGATGAGAGAAAATGGCTTTAAATTGAGACAGGGGAGATTCAGATTAGATAGTAGGAAAAAAATTTCACTGTTAAGTTGGTCAGACAATTGGAATGGGTTTCCCAGGAAGATGGCAGAGTCACCATCCCTGGAGGAGTCCAAGAGTTGTCTGGATCTGGCTCTGGATAATGCGGTTTCAGGATTACAGTGGCAGTGCTGCGTGGACAGTTAGACTGGGTGATCCCAAAGGTCTCTTGCACCATTGATGACTCTGTGATTCACTGCTAGCATCAGTACAAACTCTGTGCTGTAGTATTATGCACTCACATTTCTGAAAACCCAGCTGCGCAATCTAACTTCTACCCATCCTCCTCCATATCTCTTGGTGTGGGAATTAATGGCATAGCTTATGAGAGGAACCATGGCAAAACTTAAGAGTCTGTGGAGACATGATACCAAACTGCACAGAACTGTGCTCTACCACTGCTCCTGCAGTGTCAGAGAGGGCAGCCCAATGCCTGCCCCTCTGCAGCATCTCCTCCCTTCCTGCCCAATGAGCACAGCCTCATTTGTGGAGGCAGTGGGGAAGGAGAGGACTCAGGACTTCTGCTCTCCTGGCCCTGTAGTGCAAGCCATGTTGTTCCCAGCAGCTGCTGGGCAGAGAAGACAGGAGCTCTGAAGGTCCCAAGAGGACAGTGGGTGAGTGATGCTGAGGCTGTGGTAAGGGGTGATGGAGAGAAGTAGTATCAGCACCTCCAAATCTTGCACTGTGCCTTCCATCCCAGTGGTAGGGCAGAAGCACATAACAGCAAGAAACAGGCTGGAAGTGGGGCAAGAAAGGAGAACAAAAAGGAACACCATCAGTTTTCGGCACATGGTGCCACCTCACTAATCCTTCTCATTCAAATGCTTTTGTTTAACTGAGGAATTTGTTGGTATAAGCATACCTTTCTCTTTTTCTCCAGATTCTTTTTTTTCTTTGTCCTCACACCATTATAATGAAGGATCTGAAGGCTTTCTAACTCTTCCAGGTACAAATCCCACCACTTGGTGCAACCAGTAGTCTACCTCTAGCTAAGGAACTCCAGCTGCTGCATTTTTACACAAAGATATCCTTCCTGGAATGTGTTTCACAAACACGGCATCTTATTGTTCTGTAAATACTGCTGTGTTAGCCTTTTAAAAAGAAAAATGAGTGGGAAAATCAGCACCATAATTACTGAGAGAGGTGCCATCAACCAAGGAGCACAGACAATAGAGATGAGGGGGTGTATCAGACTCATGACCCTCACTTCATTGCAGAGTTGAGTTTTTCTGTTTGACATAATTCAACAAGTTAAAGTTTTTCAGTACAGAGCAACGTATTCTAAATTATGTGATCCTCTCATTTAAATTTAAAAAAAAAATAAGAAAATTAAGGAGAAAAGGTCCTCATCAAACTGTTCGTTGATGTGGCAAACCCATTTTTTTTGAATAAATAAAACTAGCAATTCAGTGGAGAATTATTTATTATCTCTAGCATTCACACTCCCACTAATGTTATCACCAAGTGCATGTACAGGTGGAATAATAAATATATAAATAGATAAAATAAATAAAATAAATAATAATATTATAATAAATAATATGTAAAAGGAAATGAGCTCCCATTTTATGATGGGGCAACAGAGTTTTTCAGTCATGTTTCAATGTAGAAAATGCACAGACTTCTGCTCCACTAGTTATAATGCTACAAGACTGTAATTAATATTTTCCAGCTGTATATCTGCAAAGGTACAACTAAGGCAGAAAAATGTGTTTAACTCATATGAAATCTGGACAGAGTGTATTCATTCTTATCAGTATTTAATGAAAGATAAATCAGGTCATTAAAACAACTGGCAGCCCATTCCATCCTGGCATTGTTCTATTTCTTTTTAAATATTGGAAAGGCAGCATACTCCTTAAGGGACTTTTTTTCCCCTTTAGAAATAAAAGTCAAACTCTAATTTCTTAGCTGTCTTGACGTGGTGATGACAGCTCTATAAACTGGTGTAATTATAGGAAACTGAGTTCTGATGTTTGATTTTGAACATGCCATTGCAAAGAAATATTATGGAACAATTTTTGTAAGCTCACACGTGTCTTTCTCATGCTGTTGCCCCACAAGCCATCAAAGATCAAACCCAAGGATGTTTCTGGGGCTGTCATTGAGTGGGGTACTCCAGGTCCCCGTTGCTGGAGGAGCCTTTGGGCTGCACACACAGAGATGGCATTGGTGTGGAAAGCCTCCCTGGCCAGCCTGCGTTTGCAGCCCATGCATGTCTGTGGCTGTCAGCAAACAGGTGGGTGCTGCCAGACATGGAACTGGCTGGAGAAGTAACACTCAGTTTGGGCATAGAACACCATCTGATGCATCCCAGCAAACACAGGCAAGTGCGTAACCTAAGAGCTGTTGTTCGATTTGGGTAAAATCTGTTTTGATCAAAATGAAATTCATATGAATAATTTACTACTCTAGAGATATATAAAATGATAGCCTTTTTTTTCCCCATAGAGTTTAAGAAAATCTAATTTCTTTTAACACAAGAAATCAGGGAGTTAATTAAACCCATCCTTCACACCACAGTGAAAGTTAAAAAGACCCTAATAAATGTACCGAGAATTGCCAGTCTTTGATTTTGGACAGCATTCCTCTTGTAATTAAATTATGTCCTAACATAATTAGGTTACTTTTTGCCTCTTACTGAGATTTTAGGGACATCAAACACCCCTTCAGTAACAGGGTTGCAGTGCAGGATCCATTTCACCCACCAGATTAGGCAAAATTGTGTTTGGGTTGACAGTGATGGGGTGCTTAAGCTTCCTCTTCCTTCTTTGCATGTTGAGAGCACTGCAAGGGCAGTTCCAGCACTGCCTGCACCACTTCTGAGGTCAGTGGTATTTCTAGGGACTGGCTTCAGAGGCTGGAGAAAGTCAGTACCACACGACTCTCCTTCAGAAGCATCTTCTGAAGATTAAGTGCACAATGTGCAGCGTTGAGGATGTGGAAGAGAGTCATTACAGTACCAAAATATCACAGACTACCCCGCTAAGTGGATGTGAAAGATCCCTGCCAGGAGATTTAGATCTTCAGAGACTGTCCTAAAATGAATTTGAGAGAGCACTTTCTGCAGTAATTTAATACTAACAGGATTTATACATTTATTTCTAAAAATCCTTCTGTATGAAAATATCCCCAGTGCCTTAGCCACGGCATGTCAAGAAACCACCCTCCAGCTCCCAACTCTCAGCCTCACTGCTGAAAAAGGAGTTTTGCAGAAATACAGAGTCAATAATCCCAGTACAAAATCAGGTTCTTTGCTTTTTTTCTATAGGAACAACAGGAGAGAAAGAGGAAGAATTTGAGGAGAAAAGGAATACGGGAAAGCAGCAATAGGTGACATTTAAAGCAGAATTCAAAGCAATAAATAACACAAACACTAAGCTGAATACCTATGTTGGTGGAGGTAAATATGCTTGTAGGAATGCAGAAAGGGGAATATACCATTATACATAAAGTATATTAAAAGCATAAACGCTTTTTCCTCATGTGTTAAAAAGAGTGAATATAAGTACAGTCTTTTCCTGTGAAGAAGAACTGTATATCCTCAGCACTTCTGACAATCCAACAGATATACAGATTCCTGACCCAGCAGAGGTTTTTTCCATTATGCTTTTCCATTCCATCTTCCCTCCATTTCCCTACCCATGGATGTGTGTTGAGCCAGAGTGTGGTGCAGAAAATAGCCCAAACTTCCCTCTAGAAGAGACCAGGCTTTCTGAACAAGCCTGTCCTTTGTCCCCATTGCTGGTAATGCCAGCCCCTGATTGTTACCACAGTTTGCAAAGGGGAGCCTGCAGAGGCCATACTCACCACAGCCATTTTGTAGAAATCCTAAAGGTGCTGCCAGAGCAAGCCCCATAATTGCACTCTTACAGAATGCAATGTCTTCTAAATTATTCAGTGGCTGCCAGGGCAAATTCCTCCACCCTGAGTTGCAGGAGCACTGCTGCACACCATGCTCCCTTTACAGCAGTGCTGGGCTGAGAGACAAGGCTCTCATCGACAGTGTCTTGCCACACACAGCCCCTCCAAAACACCACTGATCAAGCAAGGATGTTCTAATCTTTTTTTAGCTAAAAGATACATGCAATCTTTGCTTCACTGATTGTGGCTATTTTTATTTCTCAGCTGGGCATCATGTCTTCATCATGAGCTTGACCCCATTCAATTTCCTTGTGTCAGCCACTGCTGAAGTTGTCCTCATGTCATGGCCAATCCAGGCTTGAGACCGAGTGTACACTTCTCTACAGACCCATTTCACATGAATTCTATTTTTAAAATTATCAGGGATTCCCAAGAAACCAACAAGCTCTGCTTAAACACAGATTTCTCATTTAAATAGAGATTGAACTTTCTTCTCTCACAGACCAGTGGCAGACACAACAGTTAAAATATGTACCTTTGTCAAGGAGAGAAAGGTCAGCAGTCCAGACCTCCACCCCTGAATGTGGTGCCAGGCACAAAGACCAACTGCCATACAACTGGGGAAAACAACCGTGTCTCCTTCAAAGTGTGCTTCACATGAACAGGTAAAAGAAATGCAATATACTTAGTGAGGAAGGGATAGGACACAGAAAAAGCAACTGATTAAAAAGGTTTTAAAGCAGAGGAGAAGGTGATGGTTTCTGTTGCCTGTTCAAAGTTTCCTTGTAAGACTATTCACCTACCTTATGTAAAAGACATCTGTAAAGAGTTCAAAAGTTTCCACAAAGATCCCTACAAATCTAATTCTTGCCTAGATGCAGAAGCAGTTTAAAGCTTCTTTCAGTCTATTAATTTTCTTGAAGTAGATCCAGATTAAAAACAATCCCTCCAAAGAAAAAAGAAAATCCGAGCACTTATTAAATCTATTCACTCCAATAAATCTCTGTATCTGTATCAGGTGTCCTTGGTTCCCATAATGCCCATACTTCAGCCTGCCATTCAATATTTTTATTAAATGGTAACTTCCTAAGGGATTAAATGAAGATTTATTCTTTGACCTATATTCCTCTTTGCAGAAATGATAAGTTTCTGATGCTGTCTTGAGGCTGAATGGAGGTCAAAGCAATTGTAACTGGTCCTGTACACATTTAACTCATACAAAGACTCTTCTCTCATATTTGCTAACTGTACGCACTGCATCCAGGGTCACCTGAAGGACAGCTACCCAAGGCTTTAAATCCTGTGAATGGCGCAGCCTTGTCTCCCTTCACAAGACAGTTTCCAGTGATGTTTGGTGCCACAGCTGCAGGTAGCCCAGCAGCATCCCCTGCCCAGGAGCTAGCCAGGCTCAGCTGCTGCCTTTGCACTTGCTTAGCACCTAGCACTAATTTACCTTGCTATAAAACTCCCTCAGCTCATTCTGCAGGGGCACTTTCCCCTAGTCTGCTGGCTAATATTCAAAAAATACGGCCATTGTGGAGCTGGTAATAAATTGGAACAGCTTTTTAGTGGCAAATGGCACTGTAAAAATGAAATAATTTATGTGCCTTTAAAAAATTTGATTGTTCCATGCTAAATATTCCTATATTCATTATTCTAATATTTGAATATGATAGCTCATTTTAAAAATTACTTGTACAAAGCTAATGTCAAAAGATTTCAGGTCATTTCTCTTTATTCCCAAATAAATATTTAGATATTTGCCATTTCATTCACCTTGAGAATTCAGGGGACCGTAAACAGCAAATTATTTTACAACAGGCACGATTGCTATTATTTTGTCTCATCAGTCTTCATACCAATTAAACTGACCTTATCCCGAGCAGCAAGCTCTGAAAACTTGGGCTGCTGTATACTCAGAAATAGAGAATTTTAATTAGCCATGACATACCCAGCAGTATCTGTCTGCTGGCATGGGGGAAGCTGCCTAGCAACAATGCAAAGAAATCCTCCAATAACCCTGGTGGATCACAAAGAGTCTGTTAAAAATGGTAATCTTTCTCATAGACAAGTAGAGATGGTTTCAATTAAGGACAGCAATTCTCAACTTGTTATTTATATGCAGTGAACTAAAATAACATTCATATAATATAAATACAATATGAATAAGCCATGCAAAATTACGTAGAGATTCAATTTGCAGTACTTAATTTGATATTCACATCTGTAAGCCTTTTGTTTTGCTTAACAACAAAAACATTCTGGCTAGGTCAGACCTACACTAAAGCTTATACAAGACAGAAATCTCAGCAAATAGGGCTGGAAGGGGCTCAAGGAGTTGTTTAGTCCATCCACAAGCACCGTGTCAGGAGAAATTATATATAAACCATACCTATCAATAACACTTGACTTGTTTCCCAAAACCTACAAACCTAAGCAATAGACAACTTCCCTTGGCACTCTGCTCAGTTGTCTGATTCCCCCCAAAATTATAAAATATTGGCAAATCTCTAACATGAATAGAATAGAATAGAGTAGAAGAGAATAGAATAGAACGGGATACATTAGAAAGGACCTTAAAGATCATCTAGTTCCAACCTCCCCTGGCCAAGGAAAGGGACACCTACCACTGGACCAGATTGCTCAAAGCCGCATCCAGCCTGACCTTGAACACTTCCACAAATGGGATATCCACAACTTCTCTGGGCAATTTGTTCAGTGCTTTGCTGTCCTTACAGTAAAAAATTCCTTCCTACAGGAAACCTCCCTTGCTCCAATCCTGCTAGGTGTAGTGGAGCAGACACAAAGAACAATACACATTCTTTTGGGAATTTCTGATGCACTTGGAAATGGCTATCATGTATCAATCTTCTATCGGATAAACAACTCCAGCATTGCTCAGGCTTTTCTTATATAGCTCATACATCTTTACTGGCCTGCTTCCTATTTCTTTTGGATTCTTTCTCCATCTCTTTATACTCCTACTCGCCTTGCATGTTGAGTAAAAGCACCCTCCCAATCCAAGTTGGCAGAGATAGCTCTAGGTCTGTGGCCATCACTTTTCCAGGCATTGCAGGACATAAAGGACCTCTCTTTCTCTCTTTCTTTCTCTCTTTCTCTCTTTCTCTCTTTCTCTCTTTCTCTCTCTCTTTCTCTCTTTCTCTCTTTCTCTCTTTCTCTCTTTCTCTCTTTCTCTTTTTCTCTCTTTCTTTCTCTCTTTCTCTCTTTCTTCCTCCCTCTTCCTCTTCCTCTTCCTCTTCCTCTTCCTCTTCCTCTTCTCTTTTTCTCTTTCCTCCTATGGGTTCATGTCACTTCTGTTGCTGACGCTGTTCTTGTCACTGATCAATCCCCACCTCTGGCCTTTCTACAGAAAACTGCACCATCAGAAAAACAGGAGCTAGTAAAGTCTGGAGTTGCCCACCCAGAGTGGACCCTTCCCTTGTGTGAGATCCCATTTCTCCCCAGCAAAGGGCAAATGTAGGTGTGGAGGCAACAAGACCCTGCATGGGCTCTTGCCTCCTGCCCTGCAGTCCCACCTGGTCAGGCGACGGAATGTGCCCAGACCAACATCATTGTGGCCAGATTTGCATCCACTCCAGTCAGTTTATTCTCTGGATAACAGGCACTGCTTCTTTGCAGATGGAGCCCTGGGGTCCCAATGAGACGTGTCCTTCCTGCCTCAGTCCAACAAAGCACCAGGACGCCATGGCAGCCCTCTGCTGGCAGGAGTACCCATACACAGATTTTGGTTTCTCCAAAAGACTAACTCACTCAAGAATTAAACTTGAATGCCTTTAGAGATTGCATCCTGGCAAAACAAAGTCCCTAGTCCCTCCTCAGGAACAATGAATCACTTCTTTCTTGATGAAACAATAAAAGGACTCAGAGTCATCCAGTGGATTAGCATAAACCTTTATCCTAACTTGGCAGAGCTGGAAGTAACAAGGAAAAGAGTCCAAAAAAGGAATAAATAATAGAGAACCTCAGTACCTGGGGTTAAAACACTGGGGAAAGGTTCGCTGCTCAACACAAGCTGTCAACCCCAGTCTTTAGAAACACACATTTTTGAGTTCAGAACAAAATACCAAAGAAAACACTTTCATGTTTTTGACCAGATGTTTACATTTTGTTGATATTTTTAACAGTCACCTGATAATGATTAATTCAGTGCTTTGAAGAATGGTGTCACTATGTAAAGTCTTGCTATTGGGATAATCATGGATGTACTACACACTGAGTTTGGTAAATCAGGGCTCTTCTAGATCCTACACATGTACATACTCACTGTGCAGCTGCAAAGTCTGCATTAGCATGAAAAAATTAACTTTCATATATATATATGTGTGTGTGTATTTGTGTATATATATATATATATATATAAATTTATTAGGCATTCTTCCAAAACATACCAAATGCATGAATGTATTCACATATAAATGTATCTATATATTTTGGTCACACTAGGTAGTCAATTTTCACCAAAAAAAAGTCTGTTTTCCTTTTTACTTATTAACGTGCCTGATTTCTTAGCTCATTAGTTTTTATTCCTCTGTTGTTCTTGCTGGGAGTGGAGTTTTGATTGTGGCACACTCTAGAAGCAATGAGAAAATGTCATCATTCTCAAAGGTCTCAGTCAAATGCTTTGTATATCACACTTATCAATCAAGTCCAAACCTTTAAGTTTGACTACAAAAGTAGGTATTTTGGGGTTTTAATATACCTTAAGCAATGGGTTGCAGATCCATTTCTTGTATCTGTGTATTTATTCCAGCAAGGGGAAGCTTTATACTCAGGGGCATTCCTTTTGTTGCTGGCAACATAATAACATTTGCTTAATTGTGTTTTATTAATGTTAATATACCCACAGGCTCAGACTCTACTCGTACGTTTTTGTAAATTGAATTAAAGGAAAAATGAATCAGAGTTAAAAGACAGCTGATTAATTTTATTCACTTGCTTAAGGGGGTTTAAGCCAAATGGTCTGCACATCGATTTTTCTTTAGAGAACAGACTTTATAGCCACAGGGCTAAGAGAAACATGTCAGTAAGCCATTTGCATTGCCATGTGTCAAGGAGAGCCATTTAAAGCATTAAAAGGAGGGGACATTAGGGAGAGGTGCTTACCCCCTGCTCTGTACAAATGGCAAGGTTATACAGCCATGGTCTCTCCTGCCTGCTGCTGAGATCAGAGGGCTTCCATAAAGCATTTTTTAATGAAGCTCTCAGAACAGCCCCCAGAGCCTGCCGCTTAAGACAGGCAAGGACACAGGCACAGAACAACCAACTAAAAACGGATGTTTTAGTTCATACAAAATCCAACTTATTAGCAGGTCTGCCTCAATATATAGTGTAAATTAATGACTATTATTGCACTGTTTAATTGGCTTTCAGCTAGTTGCAGTAGAAATCAGTTCTTGAGACAGATTTCTCATTTGGAAAAAAATATAATTCATTAGAGACGCCTCCATTGGATGTATTTTTATACAAAGCCTGGGCTGAAATATCAGCGTGGATGTGGGGCTGTTCAGTAAGAACCCTATTCTATTTGCCAGCTATTCAGAAGGGTCTGCCATGTAGAGACCCTGTACAAAAAATATGTTGGGCATTTCTGGTAACCCTCCTTTTAATGATTCCTTCACAAATTCCTATTCAAAACTGGTAAGTCAGAAAAAATAGCAAGTTAAAAATCTCAAAGGAAAAAGGATGGTTAAAATATGTGCAAAAGTGAATGGCTCAAGCCTCTCTGTGTCCAGAGAAGCTACAGCATATGTCCCTTATCATGACTGGGACATCATGTCAGGATCAGGATCTGAATATATTTCTATCTGTTTTGCCAGCAAAAGAGTTGGAAAGGAAAACCCCTGATCCATATGGGAAGGATTTCTACTTTTTCAGGTCCCATGACAGTGAGATGAGCTGGAGAAGGGTCCCAGGCAGAAATAAACCTTCCTCACCATTTGGCCATGGCCAATGTTCTGTATAAGTACCCAGGCCACCTTACACTTTCCCTCCTGGTTAATCCTGATGTCTCAAGTGGTTCCCACCTCCTCTTCCCACAGCTAATGACATATGAATAATGAAAATGACCCAAAAGGACAAAATGTAAAATTTCTGGGAGTAGAGGATGTTATTAATAGCCAAACAACCTGTGAAGGGTTTTGCGGGCTTTTTCACATTCTGTATTCCAGATAAACAAGAGACATATTCCAACAGGTCTTGCATGCTGCATGCACTTGGAAAATATTCTGCTACATCCCAACTCATGAGGTACCTCCATGTCCCACCAGGCATAATGAACAAAGTGATCCACCAAATCCACAGCTACACTGAAGTGTGGGAAACCTGTGGCACAGCTTTACAGTTTAGAGTGGCAAGTTCCTCCCTTTTGGTCTCTGTGCACGTGACACCAACACAATATCTGGGTGGAATTTTTTGCACCACTTGGATAATCACAGTTTCTACCAAGCCCCCAAATAAGGTCTCTGGCCTCTAGCAGGACACGGGTGCTTGTAGGAATGCATCTCCACTCCCAAGCAGGTGTTTTCTACAAAAGCGAAAGAGTTTCATCTTGCCTCTAGACATATTAGGAATGTAAACTAGAATTTTCTATAGCCTTCTCATTGCAACTGGCTCAGTGCCAGCGTGTACCTCAAAGCCTGTTGCCAATTTCATTGGGCTAGATGCCAAATAGCCCACCTAGACAATTTAGTACTTAAGAACAAGCACAGAGGTGCTCTGGGCTTTTGAGAGTGTTTTTAGCAAGGTGTCAGAGATTTCTTGGACACCCGTGCTCAACTTTTTCTTTGTTGTATGATGTTTATTATTTTTGTCCTTATTAAAACCTTTTACTTTACAAAACATCTCTGAAGAGCTGTCTTGCTATTATTAAGCCATTCTGAAAAGTGCTGGACACCCTCAGAGACTTGTTAAATCTTCACATGGCTTATTTCCATTCTGGCCATGTGAGAAGATTTTATCAGATGCTCACATCATCCTGGACATCCACACCATACCATGGACACCTCACACATCCAGAGGAAGATGATGTTAGCTGAACTACAGCCCAGAACTCTTCATTTTGTATCCCCACTCCCATTCTCTGTGTTGCCTCTTCTCCCTCACTGTTGTATCTTTATTGCAAAGACAATGTTCAGCCTCATGTTGGTGAATGAGAGGAATCTCCACCAGCACAAGCAAGGGTCAGGGCTATCTGACATAGCAGTTCTGTTTGCAGGGCTACTGTGACATTGGTTGGAGCTTTGCTTTATCTTCATTGTGAAAAAACAAATTTTGCTTCTGTATACAGAGATTTTTCTCCCAGACATGTAGTATTTTGGCCTGGCCTCTTCTGCTCAAATAATTTTAAGACAGCTAAGGATCTAGAACTGCTTGCTCTTTGCCTTCAGAAATGGAAAAAAAATATACAATTGCATGCATATGGCTTTGGTTTCTCTAACTTAGCATGGTGTCTATTTTAGTCTCTGAGTATCTATTATGTAAATAGGGAAAAGCAGACTTGGCTAGGGGTCAGTCACTTCAGAAGTGCTCATTTTCTATTCTAAAATATCCAGCTAGACATTTTTAAAGATTAAACAGACCAGAAAAATTATTTTTATTCTTCAGCACAGATCCACATACTGTGGAGAAGGCTGAAAGCTAGAATTGTCATATTGGGATTGGTGTTTATGGTGGTGACTTTAAATTGTGTTGCAACACTTGAGTGCTTTACTGATTTGAATATTTCTGATAGCAATGCTTGCACATCAGAGAAGTCTGTTGAGGGTGAGGATGCATACTGCTTGATGGTGAATTCAAAATAATGAACAGTGACACAGGTAATATATTCAAAACATCATTAATACTTAAGCTTTCAAAATACTTCATAGTTAAAGAAACTTTTGGGGACCTCTGATTTCTGATAAAAAGTATCAATAAATTGATATTAAAACATTAAACTATTATGTTGTTCTCTAATTGTTAAATTTAGAGTAACTTTTGTGTAAAGGGAGTGAGATATTTAGGGTTCCTTGCCTCACTTTTTTTTCCCATTGGAAGTATCTGAAGTGGTGTAAGATGGGAAATGCATATCCCCTACTTAAGCATTTTATTTACTCACTAGGATGCACAAGGGAACTTTGACACTCATCAAAATGATAGCACGAAATATTCTATGGTTCTGTGAAATTAAAATGCAGGACTATCAGGCTCTGAATGAAAGAAAAAATTCAGCTGTCACTCATATTCCTGTCCTGGCAGGATGGAAAAACTTTGGAGCCTGTCACAGCTGGATGGGGAGTTGACCTTCTCCTTGCTGCCATTCAGCCTGCTGCAGGCAGCAGCACAGAGACCTCCCAGAGCCAAGCAGAGCTCTCAACACCCACGCAGAGAAATGGGTGGGATTTCAGGACAGCTACTGCATCCCTGTGCTTCTCCCAGGAGATGGTTTTTAGTATTCTTCCATGCTACAGGCTGGGGGAGGCAGGGATGGAACAGGAGAAATAGCACTCTGCAGAGGGCTCCTCCTTTTAGCCCTTTACGTCCTTTGGCACTAAGGCAATTGTTTTTTCTCCATAACATACCATGTGGAATAAAGACTTATGATGACAAAAATCCTATTTTTAAAACTACAGCAGAAGTAGCCACTTTTCAGAGAGCTCTGGGCAAGCACAGCTGCTCTCTGGGGCTTCTGGCTGGTGGGCCAGGTGGAGCCAGGCTGTAAGCAGACACTGCTCCTTTGATCTCAGCCAGTGATGCTCCTCCTCATGCTCCTGCTGAGCTTGGCCTGGAGTGCCCAAAGCCTAGAGGAGCCCATCAGCAGCCTGAGAACTTCCCAGGCCCTGCTGGAGACCCCAGAGGATGCATTCACAGGAGGAGCCTCACTTCTGAACTTGCCCTGTTAGGAAGAGAGAAATGGCTATCATTTAAAAATAGAAATAAAACTTCTACACATCCTGGGCACACAACTCACATTTGCTTGCTTAAATTACTTCCAGCTGTAGAGCCAGTGCCCTCAACAGCTCTGGCTGGTAGGAACTCCATGCTGAGAAGGCCATGCAAGCTTTGGTAATGTTCAGAAAGATGTTTTTAACACAGATTTGCTGTCTCATAGGAAGACCCCAAGGTGCTCCATTTGCAAAGGGAAAAATGTGTCATCACAGGACTGCTGTGAACACTTACAATACAAATGCTACTCAAAGAAAGCACATAGCATATGCATGCGTATGAAGAACCCAACTCATCTGCAAAGCACTGCCACACTCTTCACTGGATCTAACCACAGCAGCCACTCATGATCTTTGGAAGGGTCTGCCCTATGCAGGAGAGATGTTGCTTACAGCAAAGGCTTTAAATAAAATCAATCAGCAAAACAACTGACTATCTGAATTTACATTAACTGATCTGCAATCCTGATGGGGAGTTATCCAGTCTCACAAGACCACTGTTTGCTGTTGAATGCTGGGGAGCTCTGATCCAGAGATACTTGGCTCCTCCTGTACCTTCAATCCACTGCTTTGCACCATTGGAAGAACATGAGAAACAGTGCAAGATCCAGCTTTAGATATGCATGTCTGCATAACACATTAGCAGTGTCTCTAATAAAATGTCAAGAAAGGGTCTCTGAGTATCCTAAGAACTGCAAATGGAGTACAAGTTTCCTTCAGCTAATTTACCAAGGTCTATAGACAATTTGTGAGATTATTTCTACTTTAACCTTTGATGCCTTAGGATTTAGCTTTTATATTTTTCAAATCCTGTACTGCTTTAGCGTATAACTCTAAAATCCATATAAAGTGTTTGCTACTGTCTTCACATTTTGGTCAGACAAAACAAATCTTCTAGGCTTGAAACTCTAGGACACCCTACTGCTCCAGGCTTCAAAAAGTATAAACAAAAGTGGGTTGGGAGGGGAACAAACTGGGGGTATATGACTTCATTACCTGAATCTGTAATTGGAGGATTAACCCCTGATATGTAAATGGACCTTATATAAACGTATAACTGTCTGAAAAATTCATGACCATCATCCATCTTGGCTGTAGCCCCTCTCAGAGGCTTTTGACTACCTAAGGTGTACCTATTGAAGGCTTTAATAAATACCGGCTTTTATTCTCTTAACCATGTCTAGGTAGCCTCTCCAAGGCATCACCTTCATCTGCACATCACATTATTAATATATTATAACATGTGATCTCATAAATTCCCTGGAAAAAACTTTTGTTTACTCTGGAAAGCACCTCATCTGCTTTTAATATTGTAAAATATATTTCATACAGTTATTTTTAAGACTAAGTTTTAAAAAATAGATTTTACTTATACCAACAAACCCTAGGTTCTAGTAACATATTATTAGCCTTACAAAGTAACTGTGTATGTACATATTTTAACAGGCCAGTTATGCCAGTTACTTAAGTGAAATATGACCCTAATTACTGAAAAAACACATTTAGATTTTCAAAATATTGCAGGCTCAGGAGAACATCTTAGTGTTGTTATGAATAATCTGTTGATTTTATTGACTACAGTATATTTTGTTGACTTTCAACCACAAACTGGTAAGAAGGAGTTTCAGAGGTCAGGAGCAGTTCTCACTGTTTTGCTAAATGTCAGAGAGGGTCTAATTCACGCTTGTCACTGGAAAACATCTCTTCAGAAGTGATGATTAGCTTCCACAGTGACCTGTGCTGGTTGTTGGAGGAAAACCTTTCACTCTGAAATACCCTTGACCTTGTACAAGAACGGCAGGCAATAAGAAACTGGACTAGTTCTACCTATGCTTCACCTCTCCTTGCATACAAAATCCTAGGTTTCCACCTTCTCTGAAAATCCCTCTTAGCAGTAGATTAATATTAAGGGGAAGTAAAGAATTAAATTATCTACTTCAGTTTGAAGACTGACAAAATGTTTTCTCAAAACGTACATTCAGCTCTAGGATTTCCACCTTGTTTTCTTCAGTCTTGCACAGCTTTCAGTCTTAGAGTGAGCATGGGTTTAGGACCAGAAACTGGTCCTAACAGACGAGTTTTTTCCCTGGGTTTTTGGCCAGGTACAAGCCTTTCCCACTCCCCTGAGAATTTTCTGTGATGCAATAGCAACTCAATGCACTGTTATAATTACCTAGTTTGAATTCTTTCCAGTGTTATTGGGAGCTTCCATTTATCTTCAGGTACCACTCTCCCTTGGGCATGCCTAAATGGAGCCACCATCTGGCCAGAAAATAAACATTTCAAATAATTGACCTGGTCATTTTACACAACTTGACCAATCATTGCAAGGAAACACTCTCAGTCTTTTATCACAGGCAGATTCAAAATCGTGCATGTGCTGTTTTAGCTCCGCTTCATTGCATCCAGCCATAAGCACTGTCACTCACAGTTCACACTAAAACATGCAGAAGAATGATGTAAGCAGTTTGTTACCAGCAATGGAGCAAGCCCAGGCTGCTGGCATAGGAGCATGGAACAGGAGAGACAGCCTCTGCTCCTGCTGCTGGAGGGGCTGCACAAATGAACCTCATCTTCTGCCCCTCATGTCAGCAGACACAAAGAGAGATTGTTACTGCAAATGGCACAGCTAAGGCAGGGTACTGCTGGGAACAGAGGCTGGACCTCTCAGAAAAGTCTGTTCTATGCTACCAACCTCTTCCACATCACAGATTAGCCAAGTGCTTGTTGCTTGCTGCATTTTACTGTATGCTTTGGCACTCAAAAAGAGAGCAGCAACCAACAGTGTGACGACAAAACTGCAATATGTATCTGCCAGAGATGAGGCTCAGTCTTGCGAAATATTATCTGTAATTTGTGGCATAGTCAGCTGGATTCATAGAAGTTCAGCATCTCCTTTTCAGGATGTAATAAACACAAAATAAGTACTTAACTAGATAAATCCAGTGTGTTAGCTGGTGTCTCAGCTGGTGGTATCCCATTTACCTTAAATGACATTTGGAGTATATTGTCTTGTTCTAGCATGGCAACATTAATCTGATGCAGAAAACTCCATGTGGGAATTTTTGCCTTTAATCAAAAGGGAGTACTTTTCCCAAATATTGTCTGAAAAAATCTGATTCCAAGTGTAGGGACAGGAACCACAGGAAGAAAGCATTTTTGTCAACAGCCTGTTTACACACAGGTTTCTCCATGAGTTGTACTCAGGTAAAAAATTCTGTGCTCCCTGTAGTAATAATTGTGAAAAAAATATGGTTCTTGGAACAGATTCTTAAAGATAGGTGTAAAAGCCCAGAAGGAGCTACTAACTAACACCACAGCTCTGTGACATGGAGCCATTGAGCCCAGCAGGACACTGAGTGCTGCCAAGAGTCACTAGTAATTAACTATTTCATTAACAGCCAGCGGACGAAACAGAAAGGGAGTGAGGTATCATTTTGATGACAAAAACAGATGATGTTTCAGAGAGAGAAGTGCAGTGTGGCGGCAGATGATTGGAGCTGAAATTCCAGAAAGGATGCACAGATATCATGTCTGAGTCAGAGAAAGGGTAATGTTTCCCACCACCTCCAGCTCTGTCCCCTAGCAGTCAGTAGAGACTTGGCCTGTCCCACCAACAGGTAGTTACCCAAGATAGGGTTCTCAAGTACATTATATCAGAGGAAAACAGAATTCCACCCCATGAAGAGGCTTCAGGCCCATAAGAACAGCTTAAATCACCTCTGCATGGTACAGGTATGTAATCAAGTGCTACTTTAGACAGGGTGAAAGCCTGGCCTTGTAAAGAGAAAGACTATGTCTCACTACACACCAAATCTCTGTGGTTAAAAGCTTATGAGATAATTTACAGGTCTTTGGCTCAAAAAAAGCTGCAAATTTGATATACACAAACTCTTCCTATCTGTAGCACTCTGATTCCTATAAACTAATGGCTGTCATAAAGGAACAAAGAGCCCCCAGACCACAGTTTTCACAATTCTTGGTTGGTTTAATAAAGAAATCAATGGATTTGTTTGGTGCCTTAGGAAGTGGAGCTGAATGATGGAGTGACATGTATGTGGGTTAACAAGAATTCACTCAAAGGAGAAGAGCAATAAGCTGTGGAATACACTGCCTTTCACTCCTTCCCATCATCTTTCAGTCCTGATCAAGTGTCACACAGAAAGAGGATCCCTAATGTTCATAATCTAAACCTGGTTGTTCAGGCCATGCATCAAATTGATTCTGCTGTACAGAAGAGACAGAGATGGCTGCCAGGCAGGCTTCCTGCTGGGATATAAGGAGAGCTCATCTCCAGCCTGGTTTGTCTCGGTGTCCCAGGGCAAGTGGAGAAGCGGCACGTTGCCCCTCCATACCAGGATCCCTCCATCCCTGCTCTGACAGACCTGGCAGATACTCTGCTCTTCCCAAACACACTCTTCACATTTCTTCCCAGCTGGACAACATGCCATATGAAGTGACCACAGAGAACAAACCTGTAGAGGCTTCTGCTGCTCAAAAATAATATAAACTGTATCAGGAAGATACTTTCCCTGCTGTTTGACTTCCTGGCATGTAATTTTCTTTTGCTTGAACTGTGGATTCAGATAGATTTAGTCTAATCAGATTCTCAATTTTGAGTAAGATATGCATCAGTCTCCTCTAATTTATTTCCTTATTTTTAAGTGAGGAACTATAATTTGAGGTTTTCTCATGTTATGTCTATTAATAATATTCTCCTCTCAACATCTCTGCCCCCTGATCACACACATACGCTTTGCAAAAGCCTGATAACATCTTTATTCTTTGCCATGGAAGCATACTACCAAACAGCAAGAGAAAGATTTCCCTTGCATTTTCTCTTCCAGACTAAACTCCTTCAAAAAAAATCGAGAAATAATAATTTTCCTTTTTGCCTTTGTGTTCAGTAGTGTCAAAACAATGACTCTGTACCTGTGGGATAGTAGAGCTCTGTGACAGAAAATAGGCAGAAAATGGTGTTTGGGACCCTTTAAATTGAAATCCTCAATCCCCAGCAGTACTGAAGGTTAAGCTGCTTTGAGAGTCACTTGGCAGATACAGTAGCTTAAAATACACTATATAGGAAGACGTTAATTAACTTTTCAAAAAAGATACTACCTTGCAGGCACTGCTTTGTCATTGCCAGCTAAGGACAGTTCCCTGCCTGGCTCTGGGGACCATAGGCAGGGAAACAAGCTGCCTGTGAGCATCCAGGAGTGCAAGAGGGAAGACAAGGAGCCAGGTAACTGCAGCTCCCCACGTCCAGAGCACACCTCACCCCATGGCTCCATGCTGCTCTGTGACACTGGGAGGCACCAGGGCAGATACCAAAGCAGTGGATGCTTCTCACTCCATTGGTCTTGCCATGGGGAAAAGCAGAAGGCTGTGGGAGGTCAGGAAGAGAAGGAAAGAGGAGAAAGAGGCACGGATGGCTTAATTTCTCTCTTCTCTATTAGTAAAGATATGTTCTTTACAAACAGGCATGAGCAAGCAGAAGTGTGATGGGAGCAAATATAGAGCTCAGTGCTGGGTGAAGTTGATAATCAAGAAATATGGCAGGGGGTCATCCATTTTTTAAGAAATATATTTCTCAGGCCCAGGAAAACTAAGAATTTGTCAGGGCTCTGGGTCAGTAGGCAGGTAGCTGCCCTTTGCTGCTAGCTCTGCTTTTGCATTCCTGCCCACAGCTGTTAATACTACACTGCTTTTACATTATTCATACATTGATAGATGTGGAGGCTGAACATGGAAATGTAGAAGTTAGGAAATAATTTTTTTTTAATTGTCTTTAAAAAGTTTTATTTATCATGTTTGTACAGAACTTTTCTCATTATATGAAAGAAAGGAAGAAAGAAATACACTTTAGAAAATGGTAAGTTAGAGTTCACAGACCCATACACAGAAACTTAGATAATATAAAACATATATAATTTTAGAATCCAGCCAGTATCCAGTCCAGGAAGAAAGAGCTGAAAAACAAGCTCATGAGTGACTGGATACAACCACTACCTGTAGGCAGCCATTGATATTTTTAGTAGTAACTAATGAAAGTCTACCCTTGATGCTATTGCACAGAACAGGCTTCTTACCTAGCCTCAGAGGCACAAGGACCACAGCTGTCAGGAGGCTGCCAAGGCAATTTGCTTGATGCAGAGTGAATGTTACATGCCTGCGTGCACAAGCACACATGCACTTGGAGAGCTCATCAGGCTTAGCTGCAATCAGGAATGGGGGAAATCTTGCTTGAAATATATTTATTTTGATTAAAGGCTTTCATTTTGCAATACCTCCACTACTCTTTTTGTCATACCATCACACAGACCCTGCTACTCGACCATTTAATCCAATAACCTTTCTCCTGAAAGAAGTCAGCATTCGACATGGCCTCTCAAATGGGCAGGTAGGGATACCCTGCTAGAAGGGGCGCTTCCAGTGCTGCATTAGCTGGTATGGGGACAAGACATGCCAAAGCTTACAGTGAATTGCATGTACATGCATGCACATGTTTGTCAAAACAGGCAAACATAGTGTTTGCTATGATTTCATAACAGCTATTCAATAAAATATTCAAAGTTTCATTTAGGAGGAAAATGAGAGCAAAAGGATGCGCTGGGACTTTGCTCCTCCTTCCCACTTCCCTTCTGCTCCATTGCCCATATACTGTGAACACTGTCTGGAGCCATATAAACCAAGAACAAATACTTTTCATCAACAGTGCAATGTTACAAACACACAGTTAGATTGGGTTCTGTATTTCTTACCACTTTCTAGCATATGTCCTTTCATACTCCATTCATGAACATTGGACGTAGTTTTCCTCTCCTTGTGACCTGTTCTTCTATGCATCCTTACTAAGTCCTTCTTCTTGCAACTCACATTAGACAAATCCAGTTTGATTGCACAGAATTTTATCCAGCCTTTTAAATAATTTTCACCCCTTCCATTGCAAGTGCCCAGAAGAGTTTGGCATATTTTTTCTTGAGGACTACCAGAACTGAAGCAAGTATTCTAGATGAAAATGTCCCATGAATTTATGGGTTGGTGTGATGATCTGGATATTTTGAAAAACTCTTTTGAATCTAGCATTTTGCTTACTTTTCTAATCTTTTTTTGTTCATCAAGAGGTAGATCCAATCCAGCCCTACTAGTGGCAGTATTTATAAACTATATAATCCCTACTGATGTGCAGTGCTACATATCTTCATGGCCACCTCATGGTTAGTAACTTCTGGGACAGCGATATTTCCCCTATCCAGAGCCTTTTGGTGCACTCAGACTGTCAGATTGCCCTTCCTCCCAGGAGGATACAAAAATAGTAAACTTCTAGGTAGGTTTTAGAACTTACCTATACTAACAAAGGCTTTGGAGCAAAAAGGGGGATACATGAAAAGTCCATCATAATCCTGCTTTAGAGACATTTAAAGGATATTGGGTTTTTTTCTTCTCTTAAAAAAGTACCAGAAATTTAAAATCAAAATAACCTTCAAATGCTTTATGTTTCAGTTTGCCAGATTTTAGAATACAAAATATCACAATCACATGATAAATCTTGCAGATATGGGCAAGTGTACATTAAAGCATCAAAATTAATAGATATTTCTCTTTAAGAACATTTTTGCCTAACTGGTATTTTGATAGGGCTTGCAGACAATTCTTGATGCTGTAAAATGCCCACTAATTACCACGTGCCTAAGCCAGCTTCAGAATAATTGGTGAGATTCAGAGACCAGCAAGATGAAAACTTGGTGTCTATTTGCATATGTCAGAAACTAATCTCATGTGTCTGGACATTTGGTAACGTGTTCTCTGCAACTGCTTCTGTGGAGAGAGGAGAGAAACTAAGATATCAGCTTTATAGAGACCCTGAAGTGCTACACCTTTCTTGGGAACTGTACTTGGATGCTCTAAGCTGTCACAATAAAATCTGAAACTCTTCCTACATTCAAATTGGTGCAGACAGTAGTTACAGCATCAGGAATATTGAAATGTTGGGATTTGAGCACAAATACAGAAACTCTGGGGTGTTTTCATTAGGAAATGACTGGAAAGAATCATTGCAGTTTTATGAAATTTTGGGGTAAAACCATGAATGTTTCTTATGTTACTTATCAATTCTGGTGAAGTGATGAATGCCTTGCAATCTTACTAAAATTATGGCAGTTTAGACTTCTTAGCATGACTCATGTCATACTTTGGCCTGGAAACACAAAACATTTTTCATAAAAAAAGCTGGAGCAATCCCAAAGACAGTTTCTGTTGATAATAGCAGGAGTACAGTCAAAGGTTTCATGAAAAACAGTGGGAACAGGTAAAATCTCATATTCAAGTCCACAATTTCTTTTTCAGAACAAACAGACCTAAAACCTTGATGTCAGGTAGCAGATAGCTATAATCAGAAAAAATATCTGAAAACCACTTGCCTCTGCTAAAATGTTAAAAAAAACCCAGATGCATACCTCAGTTTGGACCTGCCACACACTCTTAGGGACTGGGTTGAAATGCTAGTGATGGCAACACTTTTGATTCAGGTGACCATTTCAAGTTTAATCCCATTCTATACACAGGTTTTAATCAGAGTTGCTACTATACACCAAAAATACTCGCTTTCCTGTTTTACCATAACCAGTCACTTTCACTGTAGTGCAGAAAGAATCCCCATTTCAGGAACAGGTCACATTCATGTGCAGACTGAAATCTTCCAGTAGATCCTGCTTCTAGATTTGCCCTGAAGCCAATGAACATTTTCTATCTGCACCTCAGTTCCAATGAAATTCCTGTCAAGGCTTTATGTCCACTCCATCTGAAACAGCAACCAGAACGGAAAAGACCAAAAGGCACCTGCACAGGCTTATGTGAAAGAGCAGCTGATCTTTAGCAATCAGGATAAGGTGTGACAAAGGACTGCAAAGGGTAGAGGCCAAGACAGGTAGGGAAAAAGTCAAGAAAACCAGCAACAGAAGGGAAAAGCTACTCTGCACAGCAGGCACACCAGTTTGCAGGTCTTTTCCTTAGCGGAACACGTCTCTACCAGCAAACTGCATGAGCTCCTAACCATGCTGCTTAATATTTTTGTAATGCTGTCCAGTAAAACTCCACCTTGCTGGGTTTTTCTATAAATATGATCAGAGTTATCCTTTTATTTTTCTGTTTGCCTGAAATAAGGGTCCAGAGCAACCTGGTCCTGCAGGCAGGACCCTCACAAGCTGTTCTCTACCATCCTTCCCTCTGTATCTTCCATCCACTACCCACAGCCTCTTCTCCCCCCATCAATCTGTCCCTTGGCAATAAATCATTCACCGTGTCAGCCTGTGAAACAGCTTTGCAAAGGGTGAACAGAGCCAGCAGCACTGTCACCTCCTACAGGCAGCAGGAATGATGCTGGAAGAATTAGTGCTGCCATGCACTGGTAGGGCTCACAGGGCTCTCTACTCACCCCATTTCTGGCTTTCTTATGTGGTGCCCTGAGCAGCCCCTGCAGGGGAGATGCCTGACCATCCACAAACTAGGACAGTGCAGAGACAGCCAGAGATTTTGCTGTTGGAACAGAAGGTTTCAACAAAATCAGTGGTCAGTGACCAGTTCTGTAAAAAGCATCCAAGAAGATGCCAATGGAAACTGGTAAGTGAGCATGGCAGGGGCAGCCAGCAGCAGATCCCTCAATGTATGAAAAACAACAGACAAAAATAAAAAAGAACATAAAGGAAAGAGGAGAACACCAAGAAATTATGTACAATGACAGACACCAAGGCAAACAAAACTAATATTAATTTACTAGAGGAAAGCAAGAAGAAAAAGAGGAGAGAATGCACACCTGGAAGAGGAGGTTGACAGCACAAATTGTCAGAGACACACAGAAAAGAGTGGAAAGATACAGCACATAAAGACAAGGAGCAAGGAGGAAAGCAGGAGAAAGTAATGAATGGTCAAGTGTGTTGTATGGTAGGAAGAGAAAACACCTTGAACACAGTAGCCAAGGACCAGAACAATGTGAGACCCAATGCTCAAGCTGGGATAATCCCAGCTCTCCCAGAGACAAATAAACTGTCATGTATGGTAAGGAGGGAGAGTGGGACAAAAAATCGTGTAATAGGGACAAGTCAGCCTTACTCTAGCCCATGACACTGAAGCTTTGAGAACCATTTCCAAGAAAAATTGTACAGAGTGTAGGAGAGGAATAACTTACATTTATGAACTCACAACACATGCTGTGAGTCAGGCAGTACAATAAGCAGCTTATCAGCATAGACACCAGCCTGTTTAACATCTGTGCATCTCTGGTACATCAGATCCTAGTGAGAGTGGGAACTTAGTCCATACTGCATAGTGCACTGGAAAACTGATTTCATCAGCCACCGTTTTTTCAATTAACCGGCAGCACTGTGCCTCTAGCAAATACATTTTTTTCCACAGAGAGGGTTAGGGAAATGCACCAATTGAACAGATATTACAGCCTAGGTCCCCTGAATCTGGGGACTGATCCAGCAGTTAAATTGCAATGTTTGGCAGTGTCTCAAAACAGGTTTTGGTATCTCTTCCACAATATGAAAATCTCTCACAGTAGCTTTCTGAGCACCAGGAAACCTTGAAAAATATTGGCACCAAATACTAGACCAAGCACAACTGCATCCCAAGATGATAACTGAGCACCAGGAAGCCAACCAGGAGCTTGGCCTGTTCCAAGTGCAACATGTCATCAGTATCTTTGCATCACTCTTCACCTTATTCTATATCCCACTTGTTCACAACATCAAACCTGTCTTCCACACAGTGGCTAGAAGGGGTCCATGACCAAGTGTTAGGTATGAAGCTGAGGCACAGTGGCAAGAACAGGCAGCTGGACATGGAGCAGCAAGGCCAAGCAGCAGGAAAGGATATGTTGGAGCATAGGATGTAGGGCAGTGGTGATCATCTGGCCATCGTGCTGTACCTTCAGAGCTCAGTACATGAAATGCTTTCTGAAAATATATATCTGTGGCAGAAGATACTTAGGTCTTGCTGGATCTTTGCTGCTCTTCCTTTGTATCAGGACACAGTGAGACACTGTACAAGGGCAGAGCCAAAGTCTGCTGACAGGACTTCTGGTGTTTGCAGTGGCACCTGTGGGAAACAAGTCTGGATTGCTCCATGGCAGATCTCTGCTTTACCAGTTATTGGCCTAAGAAGGCTGTCGCATGCTCCCGACCCCCACAGGGGAAGATTTGCTGGAGCTACTCGGTGTTAAGAGCTTGATTTTCAGACCTCTGGGTCTTCCAGTCAGATGAGACAGGCTTGCACATCTTATTTGTTTATAAAGCCCATTACCCAAGGATCACTCATCAGGGTGCAAATTTCAGATAATTTTTTTGCAAGATCCAATGGCTCCAAGACGTTTCTGGGAAGATCTGCTTGTGTCAGCAGTATTATACTCTTTTTTTTCTTCTTTCCCCTATCCAATACCTGAGATGGATGTATCTGTCCTAGAGCAGTGATTGGAGCTGTTTATTCCCACAGAACTCTTGTTCAAACTTGCACAACAGGGTTGAAAGTGAATAGATAGCTCTAGCAGACAGATCTTAAATCAAACACTCTTCAATCTACAGCAGCTCAAATAGTAAACTGCTGCTGATCAGTCCAATCAGCCATATCCAAGAAGAGTTCCAATGGGAAGAGGTGCAGGAAAAATGCTACCAGAATTGTCAAGGGAGATTAAGAAAGATGTCCTTGTTCAGCCTCTAACTAAGGAAAAGCTGAAAGGTGATAGGAGAGTTTTTTTATAAATATGCCTCAAGGAAGGGGAATACCAGGGAGTGAAAGGAGCTATTCGAACTGGAAGACAGCCTTGGAACAAGTACAAATGGTTATAAATGGGCCTCAAATTGTTCTATGACGGAAATTGAGTTTTTAACCATTGCAGTCATGAGGATCTGGCACTAGCAAACCTGTGGACAGTTTACGGAGGCAAAGTACCTAATCTCACAGCCTAAGTGTTTAAGAATATGCCTTCTGTCCTTAATTCATTCCAACAATTTAAACTCAGGGAAATCAAGGGGAGGAAGATGAAGCTCATCCTCTAAATCTGTTGGGGAAAAAGTCCAACAGTCCTCAAACAACATAAATGAAACTAGTCTCTCACAAATGACATGCACTGACAACTCCTCTGTCACAAGGCAGAATTGAAGGAGGCTATGGCCATCAGCTCTTCATGCTCATATGACCATGAGGACCCATCCGATGCAAACATTTCCCCAGTGGGCATCACCATAAAAAAAAGCTCAACCTGAGCCACATGAGATGGCCAAGCATTTTCCACTAACATTCAAAGCAGAACAGAAACAGCCCTGAAAAATCTACATGTGAGGTGGAAAGCAAATAACTCTCAGTCCCTTTATTCATGGTGCATTCTGTGTAAGAGAACACAACTGCAAGACACCCACAGTAAGACTAGCAGATATCTGGATTGCCAAGTTGCACACAGGGTAGCAGAGCATATTCAAAACACCACAATGAGCCCTTGTGCTGGCCAGAGCCTAAGGGCAGACCTGGCTTACCTGTGCTTTCAAACAGGCTCACTGAAATGCCTCTGACATCTGCAGGAATGACTCATTACAAGGCAAAATCATGAACTAAAGCCAGGAAAGCAGTTTCTGTTTATAAACAAAAACCAAAAAACAAACAAACAAAAAAACCCAATAAGCAAATAACCAGAATTGCTGGAAGTAAAATGCTGAATAAGTAAGACCAGAAAACAAATTTCCCTCAATCTATTCTGGCTTTGTGAAGAAAGTGTCCTGTTTTCTGTCCATCAGCAGTTTAGGCTGCATGGTCCCCTAAGAAGGCCCCCTCCTTTCCATCATCTCAGAGGCCAAGATATGGTCCTCTCTTCCCCAAGTCCCTTGGTCCTTCCATGCACTGTGAGTTCCCTGTTTACTCACTCTCCCCAGTCCTCTCTGCCCTGTCCTAAATTACCCACACTTCTCCCAGCTGAGGCACATCTTTCCATACCCAGGCATGGAAACTCAACCTGTTCAGCCAGGCTGAGGTAAATAGACATTCCTCTCTTCTTACCTGCCATGCTTTTTTAAATAAAATATGTAGCACACATTGTCCTTGTGCACAGATAGGTGTGAACATTCCTAACCTCATTGTAACTCATATTTGCTAACGCAAGGACTTATTCCCTCAGGCACATAATCTTCCTTAATTAAAGAAACTGAAAGAGTAATAAAAAGTGATGTGACAGCAGATCCAGAACTTGTTTGGTATTTGTTGTATTTAATTTTTTTTTTCATAGTTACATTCATAATTTCAGGCTTAACTATCCTTGCAAAGTCTAAGTCTTTTTTCACCCCAAGAATAATAAGCTTGCATGAAGATCCTCAATACTGCTTCCAGTCCTTCTGCCAACTGCTCTTGAAATTGCCTTCATTCTTTGTAAATATTTGAAGGGCATCAATCTCTTCATAAACAAAACACTAGGCTTTCCCTTTTTGCCTTGGCTAGGATACTTGTGTTTATTAATGTAGCTAAGCTTCTTCTTGATGACTATAAAATATCCTCAATATTCATCTTTCTGCTGATAAACAAGTTTGTTTTTATACTGGGAAGCACATCAGAAAGACAATGTCAAACCCCCAATCCAAAGTAGCATCTTTTCACAATATCATAGAATGATTTAGATTGGAAAAGACCTTTAAGATCATCAAGTACAACTGTTAATCCAATATTGACAAATCTACCAATAGATCATGTCCCCAGACGCCATATCCACACATTTTTTTGATACCTCAAGGGATGGTGACTCAAGCATTTCCTTGAACAGTCTGTTGCAGTGCTTGGCAACATTTTCCATGGGGAAATCTCTCCCTAAACCTTCCCTTGTGCAACTTTAGGCCATTTCCTCCTGTCCTATGGCCTGTTACCTGGGAGAAGAGACTGATTCCCCACTTGGCGACAGCCTCCTTTCAGGTAATTGTAGACAGCAATAAGGTCACCCGAAGCTTTTTTTCGTCCAGGCCAAACAGCACCAGCTCCCTCTACCACTCCTCATGGGACCTCTACTCCAAACCCTTCACCAGCCCCATTGGCCTTCCCTGGACTCACTTCAGCACCTCAATGTCTTTCTTGTAGTGTGGGGCCCAAAAGCGAGCACCAGATTCCAGGTCTCTGTGTGTATATGTGACAACCTTAGAAGATGCTCAAATGTATCTGTGCTTCTCTTGGTAGGAGCTCGGGATCCACACACCTCTGGGACCACTCCTTTCCCTGCAGAGTCTCCAGACTCAGAAGGAGAATTTCTCCCCAGAATAGAACACTTCTACTTCATTCCAAAATGGAGTTGTGTTAATGAAACAACTTTATGATGTACTTTCCAATAGCATTTTGTTCTAAAACAAAAAAAAAAGGCTTCCCTGGAAACCAAGAATAGATTATGAACATAGTCATCTGGATACTTTGTTACAGCACTTTTGTCACGTCTTCTGCTGCTCCAGATTTGAGTTGTCTGATGAGAGGCTAAAGAATATTAGTGTTTCAACTGGACTTTCTATTTCCAGCCAGTAATGCACCTATCAGTCTTCTTTGCATTTACCCTGTCTTCCACTTTCATCAAATTCAGTAGCATCTGCAGTCAACACCCACTGGGTTCTGCACCATTTCTTGGGCAGCACTCCACTGAAAATATTGAATGGAAAATGTCCTTGTAAATATTTTAAAAGGGAAAAAGTGGAGTCTGTGCAAACAGAGATGTGGCACAGTAACGTCTTTTTGTTGTTGTTTTGGTTTAGTTTGGTTTGTTTCTTAAACACTACAGTTATCATTACTTTCTGAGTGCACAGAACGGTCAACATTAGGAGCTACTTTTGTATGGAAAGACCTTTAATCAACAGTTCTGGATTTATATTTTTACTGAATGCATATAAGCTAAAGGAAAAACCTCACAAACAGTACAGCAGACATAACATTTTATTATAGTAGCTTTGACTCATTACCATCTAGGGAAAGGAAGATGCTTAACCTAAGAACTGAAATTAATTTGCTTTATATTATCATTCAAACTGGAAAACTGCTTTGGAGCACCAAGATTATTATCACGTTCCCAGAGCACATATAAATGTCACTTTCTGAAAGTCAAAGTTGAAACTGCAAACCACAAAAATCTAATATTGTTACCACAACATTTATTGCAGTCACATATCTTTATATTCTCTTGCTGTTACACTATAAATTCGCTACTTCCTAAACATCTGCTGTGTGTTCAAGATACAAAAGAGGATGAGGTGTCTGCCTTGGAGGGAGGTTGTACATTTAGTCATATAATAAATCACATTGGGACTAGAAAGGGAGCATATTTAAGCCTTGTCACGAAGGGAAAGAACACCCTGCTCTATTTTAGCTGTTTGGTTATAATCCACTGGTATAAAGACTGTTTTGGAATAAAAGTTAACAGAGGAAGTTATTCCAGAATGGTTTTGAAAAATGGATATTCATAAACAGGGAGCATGCCAGTTCACTTCTGCAAGCTGCTTTTCAGTGTTTGTGTCTATCTTCGATATTTCATATAAAGGAAAATAAGACTTTGTTTTTGATACAGGACATCCAGAAAGAATGGGCACTCATGAGAGCCAAAACCTGAACTCGAAAGGCCATTAACACTCTGCATGTTCTTTCCCTCAAAGCTGATACATAAATATTTTCAATTCCTGAACCAAATATCAAGGCTCATATGTGATAACAGGAGATTTAAAATAAAATTCTGAGCTTGAAGCATGGAAATCTCACAAGGGCTTTAAAAGCACTGCTCCTCATTTACGAGACAGGTAACACTTAAATACTTTTTTCATGTAGTGATTAGGAGCTCTCCCTGTCACCCATCTTTATGTAAGCATACCGATACACAGTGGTGGGCTGCTAGCACAGACGCACATAAATCACTGCTACAATGCTGGGAGAGTGAATCTGAAGTGTGTGGGAAGAAGTGCTATGGAAAGCAGAAGAAGGCAGAGTGAGGAGGGAGAGACAGGCTAATGTTACCAGTGCCCCAGAATCCCAAAACATGCTGTTGAAATCCCATCCAGCTTCTGCAGCATGGGAAGGAGTAGACAACAGTGCAAAGGGCATTTCTTCATGGTTAAGATCTGCTTTTAATAACAGCTACTTTGTCAAGCTGAAAAGAAAGTAAATGGCAAGCAATTTGCTTTAGGCTGGAGTTGGGAGAAAACTTTCACCTACCTTAGATGGAGTTATATAAGGCTTCATGGTTTTTTCAGATCACTTGTCAGCTCCACACAACAAATATTATTTAGAAAGATCTTACTTGCCCTCACTATTAAGTTCAGGGCTTCAGATTCTGGAACAACAGTGCCACGCAGCCCGTGCCTCTGTAAGGGTGATGCCCAAGAACTCATCCCCCAAATTAGGGGAAAGAGGTAGGAATGAATGATGGTTTTATGCACTTTGGGTGGCACATTCTTCAGCTGTGTCTCAGCTTCCATGCAGGTCCCCTACCAGTTTCACTGCTCTCACTAAGTAGCAGGGGGTCTGATCTGCCTTGTGGCAAAGGCCCCCTCCTGTGTCTCACCTCCTATTTGCAACTCCTGAAATGCACCAGGCTGTACCCCCATAAAGCTTCCACATATCCACCAGGGAGGCCTGCAGCATCACATTTTCTGTGAGAGGGAAGGAGGTACTCCTGCCCAGGCCTACGTCCTTCTTCCATTTCCCCAGACCAGCTGCACAGTTGCTTCAGGCTCCATCAGGGAAAGCCTTCACTCTTAAGGGTTGTTATTATCGCACTGAAACATTTTGGAGCTGGCAGAGCAGCTGTGTGGTAGTCCTCACTTCCCACTTTCCAAAGCATTCTCTCTCACTTCTTTCTACCGTAGAGACAAAGTGTGGCTTGTTTCTCAATGCATGCCTGTGAGGAGGGAAGCCACAGCCAAGGCAAGAAAGTCTGCTCCTTTCCTGGCATGAGTTTTGGTGAAGTGGGGATGGTCCACAGCCCATGTGTTCATCCCATTACCCCAGGCATGCAGTTTCTCTCTTTCCACCATATTTTGCAATAGGAGGAGCTACTGCTTGGCTTCTGCATGTAACCCATATCAGGCTGCTTTCCAGTGGGGCTGGGAGACCAGCCAGCAGCACTGCAGAGAGCTACGTGAACAAGGGACACTTTAAATCTGGAGACAAAGCTGTCTTCTAAAGGCTTCTGTTGCTGTGTGTGGTGTATTTAGCAGGCTTCAAACCATCATGTGAACTTCTACGGCTGTTTGTCATGCCTGCTTCTCATGAGGGATTGTTGGAGGACAGAAGATAAAATAAATTCAAGGAAGGCAATTTGCATTTCTTAAAATGCAAATTATTTTATGTTATGGCATAAAATGTAAATAGCATTAACATTTCACATATTAAGCTATAGTTTTTGCATGAGTATCTTAACATTTGGAGATCTGGCTCTGACCAATATCATGAAGGTCCTGCTTTAGAAATTGCTTGGCCGGGGAACACCCGCCTGTGGTTCATATGGGATGTCTGCCAGGAACAACAGCAGGTTCTTGAGCTTAGCAGCTGTTTACTGAAGGCAGATCACCTTGGGAAAACCAAGCTGGAAAAGGGAACTGACAGAAGGAAAGCAGAAAAATCTCCAAGAGCAAAATGAAGATATTCAAAGACAGGGTGAGAGTAGGAAGTAGGAAGACTGGGAGAGAGGCTGTTAGCACAGAAAAGAGAGAGCAGAGAAGGCAAATCACAATCTGCTTGTGTACCTACCCAGAGACAGAGGGACTTTCAAGGGAAGGGCAAGCTTCACCTGCAGGACACTGCACTGGGGAGGGAGCCTTGCCCTGGGTACTCAACCTGCTCTGTCTCCCCAGAAAAGCAACCTCCAGAGGTTCAGAAGCTCCACACAAAGCTGCTTCATCTGCTCACAAATCACAGTCTGACTGCAAAATCTGTTTGAGTGGGGATTTGTCTTCCTTTGACAATCTTTCATCTCCTTTAAGACTGAACATCCAGAGGGAAAGGACACCACACCAAAAATAAAGGGTTGTTAATTTTGATGATGACCTAATCAAGGGAAAGAGAGACTGTCACCATGGAGTGGTGCGGCTCTTCACAGGTAGAAATTCCTCAGCCAGAGCTGATTTATGTTCCTGGGTTTGAGGCATGGAAATCTTCTCTCTGCTTTTCAAAAAAAAATGGCCGGCCAAACTAGTATTTATGATGTTTGATGTGAAAATCATCTTTCATCTGTAAAGCAAGATTTCATGCATTAGTGTGACTTTGTGGGAAAACTCTTGCTTAGATGTGTTCCCTATGTGTTAATTATAACTGGAACCTATTTCTCTGCTAAGCTTCAAGTTACACTTCAAACAATAAAGGTTTGTAGGTAAGTACAGAAAACCATTAATAGTGGCAGCAGCTACAGAATATGTTGCTTTTTTGTATATAAGAAGTGGCCCATGCATGGGCAAGTCAGACAACTGCAGCATTAGCTCCCAAACTCTGTATAAAAAGGGAAAATTGCAGGTTTACTGAGAAAAGGAGAGAGAAAAAGAGCCCTGTGGTTTTGGCATGGAGGTCTGTTTTGTTCCTGTTCCCCCTGTCCTGGATGGAATGATGGAGGAGTCAGTGGCAGAGCACAACCTTCCCAGTCCCCACTGCACCCCTGAAAAAGTCATGGGAGGAGGATGCTGGAAAGCAAAGAATGAGTCTGAGGAGACACAGAGAACTAGTAGTGTAGGAAATTTCCTGGAAAGCACAAAGCAAACACTTGAAGAAAAGCACAGTTGCCTCCCACTCTCAGCAACTGTATCTCACACTGCATTGTCTTTAATCATTACTCAGGAACTATGACATGTTGTAATCTACTTCCTCAGCTTCATTTAGCATTTGCATGATAGAGCCTTATCAAAATATAACTACTGGGACTGCAAAACAAACACTTAATTAAAGCTGAATGTTTCTAATTAAATCCAGTAGGATGAACACATTACAATGAATGTCATTTCCAATAGCATCCCTAGGATGACAAAACAAAGCAGCTGTGAGTGGCACACCCCCTCCCGAGCAGCACCACGCATGTTCACATGGTGCTTTCCCTGAGTGCCCTCTCCAAAAGCTGCTGGCAAACCACAGGCAGCATGGCCTCCCTCCCCAGAGCAGCATCCTTGAGCCACCACGGCACTCAATGGCAATGGTGCAGCTCCAGCTGAATTTAGCAAGGATACCTGCAAGTCAGTGGGAGCCCAGCATGACTCTACATCAGGGCACTTGGTAAAAGTGCCAGGGGACAGCAGTTAAGGTTACCTTAGTGTCCTTGTGCAAGGTGCAGAGATGGGAACAGAGGAAGGCCTTTGGGGAATTTCCTTCAGAAATCCTTCCAGAAAAATACCTGAAATTAGGTTTTTCAAAAAAACAGTTGTGTTGTTTGTGAGGTACCAAAGGCTTGAGTCAGCTTTAGAAGTGAGTTAGTTGTGAGCAGCCAATAACAGGATGGTAATTTTTGTCTGAAACAGCCTAAATGTCCTCAATTCCCAAACGATCCCAACAGAGGGCACTCCTTTACCCAGAAAATTACATATTTTCAAGAAAACCAGCACAAGGTGGCAGGTGTTCCCCTACGACCAGTATTAGGCCACTTGTAATTATGGAAGAACTCATTCTGGGCAGTCTAAATTTGAGATGCATTTCTCCTCTGTCCCTGTTGATATTTTGTCTTTTTCATTGTTTTGCATGGAAAATTACCTGTCCTTTTCTCCTGTACCAAGGCCAACAGAGAATGGGTCCCAACCACCATGGCCAGAGCATGCGGTGCAGAGCACTATCAGTGCTGATGAAAGGAGCCAGATTTCTTGAGCAATTCCATCTGTGAATTTATCCCTAAGACTCAGTTTGTGATTTACCAAACACTGACAGGCATGGCCAGGGGACTAGGAAGGACTGATGAGGCATCTGGGTCTTTCACCATAACCCATGGGGAAAGGCAAGAAAGACAAGGCTGGACAGCTAATTTGGAATGTTCTTCAAACACAAAACACACAGTGGCAACGAGTTAACTTCTTTTGTTTTTGTTTTGCCTTCCTGGTGAGGAGAGAGTAAAGGAATTTTAAAATGTTGTGAAGGAAGGCTTGTATGAGACTGGCTAAGGTGAGGGACTGGATTTCACTCTCTGGGATGATGGTGGGGTCCAGCACTGGAGCCTGGATTATCCTGTCAAGTACAGGCTTGGCTATCATATAAGGATTGACAGAAGCGTGATTCATGCTGCCTTAATCAACAGGAATGGCTGGATTGGTCTCTTGAGGACCCTACCAGTCCTATTCTTCCAGGCCTCACAATTGTTATTTCTGTCCCTTTTGCCTAGTTACAGTAATGACAATCCTACTCCTGACTGTTGACCTTAAACTGCCATATTTTTCTGTGTCATATCTGAACTGCACTAAAATCAAGCCTCTGCTGATCACAGACTGGCCAGCATACCAGTGGGCACTCTGCTGTATTTGTACTGCAGAAAAGACTTGCAGCAAGGTATTTATAGGAAGTCCATATGTGAAAGAATATTGTTACACACTGGAAACAGATTGCAGTCCAGAGCAAAATAAAACATGGAGGAATAGTCATTATTCACACAACCATATATATATAGCATAATCACCCACAAGGCTGTCAAACGAGGCCAAACCCTGCTGCATTTTTGGCGATCAGTAGGCAGTGAAGCCATGTGTCCCTACCAGGAAGACAGGATTTGACCTGCAACAGCACTTGGGGTCAGCATGGGATAAGCCTGATGGGAACTGGGCTACTTTCAACTCTTGCCAAGATCCTCTCCCCAGGACATGTTGATCCATGACCTTAATCAGCCATGGCAAATCTGGGAGCAATAATGAAGTTTAATCCCCACACATATGCCCTCACAGACACACAGAATGGCTGAGGTGGGAAGAGACCTCTGGAAGTGACTTGGCCCAAGATCCTGCTTGGAACACGCAGAGCAGGCTGCCCTGCACCATGTCCAGCTGAGCTATTCTTTCTTATATCTTGGTTAACAAAATTTATTTTTTTCTTAAGTTCAAGTAATGTACTAAACCAATCAAAACATCTGGGGAAGATGTGCAGAGGTGAAGACTTAACAAGATTAATGAAAAAATGCCATAAATACTTTTTTTTTCCATCTGGTCACACAGAAGACATCAGAAAGCATCTGCTAGGCAGCAAATCAAACAAAAAAGTCATAAACACATATGCAAATACACAGATACATAAAACATGAGGGGTGGGAGGAATGCCTTAAATACCATACAAAACTGACTTTCATTAGGCAGCAACTGAAAACATTGATGCAACACTGCAAGAGTTGGGCCTCATTTCTCCTCAGATGGGTTTGACCATTCTTTGATCTTTACCTTGTTCCAGACCACTCTCTTTCAGACTGAGAGGCTGCTGCTTTATTTGGAAATAGAGAGAATGTCAAGACACTTTCATGAGGGATGCCTTGTGAACACCACATAGGATGTTCAATTATTTTAGGAGTCCCTGGCAGGGTCTTGACCCACACCATGTGATACTCTCCTGAACAAGCCCCAAATGCGGGAGTTAGTGCTGTCCCAGCAGGTGCTGTGGATGCAGCCCCACTCCAAGGGTGAGATGATAACAGTGCAAGACCAGGCTGCCCCATTCAACTTGATCTTGGAACAGCTAAAAACCATGGGCACATTTAATTTAGTACTGAAGGTGTGGCCTGGAAGTCTAAGATGGAATGGGTGAGCTTCACAAAACCACAAGTTTTATACAGCAACAGAGTGAAAAATGTCCACCACAGGATTAAGAAAAGTGAGCATTTCTGTGTTTATTTATCCCAAGTAGTTAAACATAACGTGTCTAGAAAATCAAATCAGGCTTTCAAGACAAATGAGATCATGCAGCAAGCAGGTTTTGCAGGACTTCCTATGAAACAAACCCTAAAGGCTTCAAAACACACATTCTTTATGCCACAAGGACCAGGTTTTTGATTATTTACCTTGTGCTGATGCATTTGAAGAGCTTCCCAGTGGCAGCTGAAGGGGCTGTTACCCTGCTCCATGTGGTACCACTATACCTTGGCTCTCAGCTAAACCACCTCTCCACACCACCACGGTGCAGCATCAGTGACTGACCCATGCTGCATGTGCACAGGCTGCCTGTCTAGCCAAAGCTGAAATTTGACTAACTGTATAATTTGTTTTAGGAGGTACAAACCTGCTCGTAATGAAAATCTAATGTTCTGTGACTCACACTCCAGTGAAGTTTACAGAAGTCCTCATGGTCATGACATTTATTAGCAAAGTAAGTGGTACACCCCTGGTTATTTAGAGCCAGCTAGAATTATCTTGATGAGTTTTCTTGGCTATTTAGAGCCAGTTAGAATTATTTTAATGAGTCTTCTTGTTAGGATTTCTCAAATAATCTTATCTTCTCTATACAACAATAGCAGTTCACACTTACAGACCAAAATAGGTCTCGATTAACCCACAAATTCCAATTACCAATTTTATGGGTTTGGATATTGCCTTCACACTAAGCTATTGAATAATATATTAGCAAATTGCAGTGATAACCCTACAAATGTGTTCAAAATTATTTTCTTTTATGTATTTCTTTCCATCCATGTTATTTTTTTCAAAATAAAAGGACCAACTTTTTCTCCTTTTTCAGTCTCTTTTATTACAAGACTGTTTATCTTTCCTGTCATCTATTTGTACCTCAGAACATTGCTGAGAACAAAATACTCTTGTTTTTTAAGATAGCAATTGACAGATAAGAGCTTTAATATAATACAACCGCAGAATTATTAGTTTTGAGCATGACAGCATCAGCAATGACACATTCTTATTTAGTAGGGTTGTTACAGACCCATTAGAAACCTGGCAAAAACAGGGAAACCTAGATTTAATCCTTTGAAATTGTATCTAAGGCCTTCCTGAACCTCTCTAAATTTCCTGACAGCAACTAAAGCTCAGACCAACATTAAACTGTTGAATTACATTTCTGGAGAATTCCAATATTTTTGCCATACTTTACTGATGAAGTTACATTTCAACTAACACAGTTTTACTTTAAAATACCTTTTTTTTACCCTGTTTGTAAGATATTTCAGAACAACTTACATAAAAGGGATAATACAATTAAACATTTTTGCTCAAGTTAACTAAAGGATTTTCCTTTAGGCATATGCTTATTCTCAAACAAGTCAAAATTCTATGGCTTTTTAAGAAAGATGCTGCAGAAAATTACTTCATACTTTGCTTGTCCCATGGTCTGTTCAATACATTTTTACACTAACCTCAAAAAGATGGAACTCTTGGAAGATGAACCATAACAACTTTGAAATTTGCTTCACGTGAGCAGAAAATTCTTTTGAAGTCTGAAGAGAAATTAAATTATGGATGTTAATGCAATTCTATCTTGTTATCCAGTACACACAGTTCTTCAAAACTTAATCAAGAACGGGCATTGAATTTTTAAAAATGGATGTTATTTACTGAAAAATTAAGAGGAGATTATGCTCTAAGTTACAGTGGTTTTGCTACCTTAAAATCCACCATGAAAAGAACTATAGCTCTTTGATACACTTTATTTTACCTAATATATTTTTCACATAGCTTGTTTTATGTGAATGGTAACAAGGATGACCCTAAAAGCAAAATTAAACTGCCTTGTCCCAGCCTAAAGGCAGTGGGGAAAAAAACAGCTGAGGCAGTTAATTACTCACTGTTAGAGACAACTTTCACTTAGCTGAGACCCTTTTCAATTTACTACAGTAAATTCGCTCCTACAAACATCCCAACAACATTAGAGTATCTGTGCCCTGTCTTCCTAGTGCTTACTATACTGGGCAGCAATGTTAGGAGCAAGGAGTGGAGCTGGGAAGGAAAAGGGACATGCAGAGATAGGAAAGGCATTGTTTGCAAAAAGGATACTTTAGAGGAAAAGCTGGTACACTGAGACTGTAATAACAAACATCTGAGAATTCCAATACATGGATTAATTTGGAGTCTCATAATATGACTCTGTAGTAATGTATGTGTTTTTTTTAAAGATCTGGGATTGATTTTTTTTTTATATGAATGGAAGTTCCACATGGAAGAAATCAATCCCTTACAGCAACATCCCCAGCATCCATCACCTTCTCCCCCAACTTACACTGGTGTAACAAGAGGTTGCCAGGTCCCAGCCGATGTCTCTTACATACATTTATTTTCTCCTGCTATAGAACACAGTACACTAACATCTCCACCTTTCAAGAAGGTGGGAGGACTTGAGCTTTTTTCCTTAGATGGATGTGACAATATGAAATAGGGATAGCTAACTCATCACTTGCAGAGGATGTGCCAGTTCTCCTCCCATCCCCAGAGGAGCAAACCAGAACACAGGAGCCACTTAAGAAACCGTGCTTAAATGTAGGGAGAAAGATCAAGATCAATAAGAGCTGTTCCTAACATCACAGTGTGAGACACACTTGGCACATGAAAAGATCAGATACTTCAGGCTTCTTGGCACTGAAGACCATGTAAGATAAAAATAAATTTCCTGAGCATTTTCCACCAAGCAGAGGCAAATCTGTCATCCCAAGAGGTTGGTTTGACAGACCAGAGAAGGCAGATACGACAGAGCTAATGAACCAAGATGTGAAGATGATAACTGGAGAGTGAGGTCTGGCCTTGAGTGGGCCCAGCTTAGAAAACAAAAAAGAAGTTTCATGCTGGTTTGGTTTTTCTCATTCTTGAAAACCATCCTTTGCTTTGCAGGGCAGAGAGGACAAACCCATTTCCAGAACAACAATCTACCTCCCAAGAAAAGCCATGAGATAAGTATGGTAGAAAGTGGCTTCCTCCAGGTACTTCTCTCTGAGAGACATGAAACTGCACTCCAGATTTGGCACTCCTCAGAAGGGACCTGCAGCTGGGGTCTACTGTGAGAAATGCTCACTCACTGATAAAGCTGAAAAAAAAAGACAAAGTCATCGAAGCAAGAGTATTTACTAATATAAACAAGTCAGCTGAGTCAGGTTCATCTCACTGAAGAGGCGCATCTCCCCTTAAAATGCACAAACTTTTATGCCCTTCCCTGGCCCATGGGGGTCCCTGTCCCTTTTCCCCTTGGACTGAGTAGTCAGGAATTCACATTCCTTCACAACCACCTCCTGTGCTGAATCCAACACCTCCTTCCTCTTCCCCCTTCTCTCCCCAGCAACCAGCATTGGTTTGCTCCCCTTTTCCTCCCCCTCACACTCACGAGGCCTGGCCCTGTGCTAGTTACACCTTTGCCTAGGCGATATGAGCACATGTTCTTGTGGCTAGTCACAATGGCTGAAGAAAAACATTATTTTATCCCTCACATCTACCAAGTGTCTTCTTAGCTGTGACAGCCTTGGAATCATCATCATGAACCATTTCTGCTTCTGGAGATTCTTCACCATGAACTGATAAATTCAATGACGGACATTCATCATCTGCTCCAGTTTCCTGTATGACTGGCCAAAACCACTCCCAGGAAGCCCCAAATCAGGTCCAGTAGTTCATGATTTAACCCAAATTGTTCCTCAGGAAGCCACTTTCACAGGTTGAAAGGCAAGCTTTGGTGATGAGCCAATGCCAGACATTTAGGTCATATGTCCCCATGTGTACAGAGGATGAAACAACTTCAAGCACTATCCTGCATCCATGTGCAGAGTTTAACCACCCAGGATGGATCCAGGTCCTGTTGGCCACACCAGCACCTTTCTAACTGCTGCCCTGGACCAGAGCCTGCTGGTAGAGACAGACAAACTGCCATGGTTTGTGGGGTGCAGGGGAGAAGACTGCAGCACATGGGCACAAGCCAGGTTTGTCTCATGACCTCATAAGAAGAGGAGAATGCACATGCTTAAACAACTTATAGCAATGCTGTGACTACAAAGCAGCCATGACTGTAGTTGACTGTTGCACATAATACCTGCAGTTCCTGATGGAATTTCAATCCCCTAATTAGGGGTTTTTCCTCTCAAAGTCCTGTACCAGGGTTTAAAAGATGAGCAGAACCTGTGGCTTCGTTCTTCAAAGGTGTTTATTCTATTTCTTATCTCAAGGTCTTACAGCAGACTTAGCGTGCTAAAGAAATGCAGCTACAGGAACACGGACAGAGGATCCAAGGTAGTTTTTAAAGGTTTCTAACCCAATTAACTCTTAAAGCATACTATATTTACAATTTTGTACCATAACTACTACCTATTCTAGACATGCAATTTCTACATCAAATCCATTCTACCAATGTCTCTGTGCCACTATCACAGCAGAAGATGGAGTAGAAGAACATGAGACACCACCTAAAATTCTCCATCTTGTTCTGATCTACTTCTATACTAAAAACCCAAAACTACAAATTTTCACCCTGTGACAAACTAAACTACTATTTCAAATCTTTGTTGTTTTCAATTCAACTATAAGTGTTGGAAGTTTTTCCCATGGACTAAAGTCAAAGGCAATGCTTTCCTGGGGTCCCAGCCAAGGTCTCGGACCCCCCAGGGCAGTTTGAGGGGTTTTCCACCACGTGCCCCGGACTCCAACAGCTCCTACTCAGCAGTGTGCTTGGGAAACTTTCATGACTCACCTCTGGAGCTTTTAACACAGAAAGTGTGACTGAACTGCTCCTTCAGGCCATTTTCAGGAATGGCAACATTTACCCAGGGGACCTCAAGGACTCTGAAAACTCTAAAGCTTCTCCTTTCTTCTGACCTTAGTCCTGGATAACACAGGTCTTGCAGCAAAATCAGGATACTTATAGGGTCAAATTTGTTGTGCATCCACCAATGTCCTGGTGTCCATGACATTTTTCTTAGCTCAGGGCTAGAGTCCTGCACAATGAACATCATCTGGAACTGCAGTCTGGGTGTTACCAGAAGTCCGGAAGGATATTGTGTATCCCAAGGGAACACACTTAATTAAGTGCATTCTTCCTCTGATTCCTCACATAACAGATTCCATGAATTTTCTTAATCAGCAGCCTAAACTTGTGTGGCTGACACTCTGTGGGTTTGGAAGAGAGCTGCAAGGATGTGAAGAAGGTGTAAATTAAAGTAGGTCACATCAAGATTATTCTAATTTACTTCTTCTGGTGTTTGCAGAGTTGGCTTCCACTTCAGCCTCTGCCTCAAGCACCCCAGCTCATAACATACACTAATTAGACTCCTAAAGTAAGAATCTTGCTAATGTGTAGGCAGAAATACAAACACAATTTTACTTCATTACAGTATGATTGCCCAGCAGTGATAGTCCATTTATGTTATAGCCCAGTGCCCCTGCAAAACCAAAAGCAGAGCATAAAAGAGGCCTGTGCTATGGCACCAGCACCCATCTGCTTCCTCAAGGAGCTTCCAAAGAGCAGGTGCTTCAGTGGCACAAAAGCAGGAAGGAATGATCAGCACCCACCCCAGGGCCATGAGGACAAGGGGCTGGTCTTCATCCCAGACAGGAGCAGAAAGCCCTGCTCAAGGGGATGAAGGGAAGGAAGGAGACATCAAGTTTCTTGGTGGCATTTCCCTCCCATGGGCACAACTCATCACTGGCCATGCCAGCCTCTGAGCAGGAGGAGCCACTGGCACCCTGGAGCAGCTGGCATCCACTTCCATGTGGGAGGATGCCATACCATGCAGGCCAGTAGCCCTGGGAAAAATATCTCATCCATCACTAATGGAGAGTCACAGGAGATGCTCCTACTATGTAGGAGTAGATGCTAAAGAACAGCTGAGCAGGGGGCTGTGGTTTATTTTTAATTTTGTAAAGTATATTTGCCTTCCACATGATCCTCTCATTCTTCCTCTCCCAGCACATATAAATAGAGAGACAGTAAATGGCACATTCAGAGCCCAACAGACTGAGCCACAGCACAGAGCTGCTGCAGATTGCATGTTTGTTGTACTTGTCTCACAAACCCACCTGATTTCACAGAGACATCTTCCTTTTCCTCACACCTCAGAGCAAGTCATGTAAGAGAGTCTGTGGGGCAACCCCACAGGCACTTTTCAGCCCATGCTGCTTATCTTGGCTGACAGATCCATGCATGGCATGGTCCCAGACCACCACACATTTGGCCACTGAGGAAAACTCTGGATGTAAAACCCCTTCTTAGGCAGAATCATGTTTCACTCCTGGAAGGTTTATTGGCTAATCTACAAGGACTCTCAAATAAAGTTTATGTGCCTGTAAATGCTCCCTGCCATAAAATGGCCCCAGGAACCAAGGATAACCTGTGTGAGCTTTACCACAGCCTTTTAACAGGAGGAGCACTGGGATGTGGTGCAGGCTGCTCCAAGGGGCTGTGGGGAGGGTAGCTCTGAAGGAGGGAGACAGCTCCTCACTACAAACACCACCAGCTGCCTTCTGCCCACCACTGCCACGGTGGCACTCAGGCCAGCTGGCAGCTGGGGTGTCCCATATGGACGGACACTGCCCTGGAAGTATTTGCTGTCCCTGAACCAAAACCTACCATCCCCTCATGATCTTATGTTCTTCCCTTTCATTGCAAAAGCCAGGCAGTTGTGATAAAATTAGGACAGCTGCTGCTGACAATTAATTAGCTTCAGATAAGGTCTTCAGGGTAGTCATTGGGAAATAAATGAATGCTGTTTAAGGCAGCACTGTAAAGTCCCCTTGGTAATTTCTGCCAGATCTCACCCTATCAGCAGGCACCAGGCAGTCAAGCAAGGGGCCCTGCCAGCCTCTTCTTGCAGAGCTTGGTCCTCACCAGCACTGCACAGCACTGCATAAGGGCTGGCACACTCTGCCAATGGACTGCAGCTTCACGGGTTTCTGGGTTTAAATGGATGTTTGTTCTACTGTAGTCTAAAATACCGCTGGCCCTCAGGGAAGGTGAATACGTGCCCAGCATGGCACAAACTCCACCTGCATTCTAACTTGCCCTCCACTTAACCTGTGTGTACATATTACTTTATGCAGAAAGAGCAGAGAATGGCATTTTATAGGTGCTTAGCACACCAAAGCCACACTTCTAGTCTCACATCTATCAGGCACTGACTGTGTCCAATGTTTCCAGTGGCTCCCCATGGCACTGAAAGAGGGTAGTCTTGAATTGTATATTATAAAGAAATCGGGGGNNGGCGAACGCGGAGGGGTAGTGATGAGGCACTGGAACAGGTTGCAAAGAGAAGAAACCTGGAAGTGTTCAAGGCCAGGCTGGATGAGTCTTCGAGCCATCTGGTTCAGAGGAAAGCATCCCAGCCCATAGCAACGGAATTAGAGCCAGATTACCTTTAAGATCCCTTCCAACCTAAACTATTCTGTGATTCTGTGCTTCTGTACTCACCCATACCCTGTTTAAGAATCTGCCTTTCCATCTTTGAGGTCTAAAGAAAATGCTTCTCACCCCAGCCACAGCCATCCATCTGCACAAGCAGTATTTGTGTTGAACATCACTGATGCATGTTACAATTGTGGTAAAGTTCCATTTTTCAGCCTCACAAGCAAAAGTACCCATTTGGAGGAAAAAATGGCCTTTCCTACTTCTGACCAAAAAATTGGTTTCTTGTGTGGTTGATGTGAGACTAACAAGACCCTGTTAATTTGGACCTACACTCAGCAGTAACAGGGAAATGAATTATCATGACACAAATGAAACGGAAGTGGCAGCAATTGGTCTCTGGTTTATGGGCTTTGGGTTACACCATTTGAGCTTAAAATACAGTAAGCATGTACCAGTGCTACTACTTCCATCTAATGAATGTGGAAGACAAAGATTTGCTTATGGAGGTATCATACCACGAAGTACAGCAGCACCAAGACTAAATGTAGGTTAATATCCTAAGTAACAGAAGAGCTTTAACACACCTCTCAAGAACCTAATTTTTTCAAAGTATGGAAATCTAATGTGCCCAAGATTAATAAAATCAGGCAGTGGAGGGAGGTGGGGAAAGAAAAAGAAAATATCAAGTCAGCTAAAAATACAAATTTTTTTAAAATTATACAGAGGAATTCTTATCCAGTGACTTAGTGTTGCAAACAGGCACTGCAGTAGTCCATGTTCTACTGTGAGAATCCCTGCATTTATCTCAGCAGCATGTAATCTTTCCCCATGGGTTTGTCTGGCCTTAGCAGCCTATTGAGAGCCATAAAACATCCTGCCTGCACCAGATGCAAGATGTGCATCCCATGGCTGTGGCCACTACCTTACAGCCTTATAGCTCAAGAGGATTGGGGGTTATAAGGAGGAAGACTCATCACCTTGTCCCTCTGCCTGGGTGTAGGGCCTGTGGCATTGGCCAGCTGCTGTCCTTTCAAAGGTGCTCCAAAGGCAGGTGACATCCTCACTCTGCCCTCAAACCCTGTTCAGTGTGGGAGGAGTTGGGAAAACATTTTTTGGCTTTACACCCTGCTCTGCTAAGGAGGAATTAAGCAAACTGGACCAACTTCATGGAAGGGGCTTCTAACAAGAGGAATCTTGGAGAAATGAACCACGCAATGCTTTTTTTCCATGATGATGTTAATACAAAAATGAGGCACATGTGGTGGTGGCTGTAGGACCCCTCCAGACACCATCCCATTAGCACACAGAGGGATGACTAAGCAGGAGACAGGATGATGACCAAGTAAGGAGCAAGGCAGCTCTGTCAGGGCTTATCATAACACCCGTCTCTGAAGCCAGCAATTTCACACACTGTGAATGAAGTAATTTAGTAAAAACATTCAGTTTTCCAGTCAGTCTACTAAGATGTAATCTAACTCTATTTCCCCTCAAATTGAAAGAAAAAAGAAATCTACAACTGATACGCAAGCCTTTTCTCACAGGGCAGAAATGCTTGCTATAGCAACTCTAAACTGGTACTCCTCTGCACCATGCATTTTATCACTGCCCTGGGACCCTGCAACCAAGATTGGAACAGCCTTCATTCACTAACCTGGCTTAAATTCATTAATGGAAACTCTTCTCCATAGTTACCTAGCCAAGAGGAACTCAATAGTTGACGTAAATTTTAAAGACGCCTGCTTTCCTGGAGCCTCATTTAATACCCATTCTCCCCTATGGTTCCGGCAACCCAGACTTCCTCCCACCTGGAGAGCTGAGATGCCTGGGAGAGAAGCAGGTACTGAGGGAGTTTCTGCACATCAAAAGATGATTTATATGTACCTGGATTTAGGTGTGGTCTGGAGGAGCATCTCCACAGCTGCCACTTTCCCAAAGGACATCCCAAGTCCTGCTCCATACTGTGAGGATCAAAGCAAGCCTGAGCTCAGAAAAAGGTAACCCAGTAGTAAATAAACCAATAAAGGCCCATAGAAATGTTTTCAAGCGCTAGAGACCTAATAATGAAATATTCAGTTAAGTAGAGAATCATACTTGTTCCAAAGTTGTAAATTACCTCTTCAAAGAGATCTAAAGGTTCCTGTGTCTGCCAGGACTTGCCCACATGCACAGGTCCTGCTTTGGGGAATGAAGATCTCTCCACTGAGGGGCTGTGGCTCAGAACAGAAGCGTCTCAGTCCTTAGCATTGCTGTTGCCAAGGTCAGAATGGCAACAGCAATGGTGGGGCTGAAACTTTCAAGTCTCAGGCCTCCCCAGGTCTGCTCTGGGCTCTTCATGTTTAACACTGGCACCAAATATTCCCAGTAGTTGTGATTTTCCAGGCCCCCAAAGCTACTTCTGCCATGACTTCAAAGGGAGCAGATAGCACCAGTGTTATTATTCAGTACTATTATTAGATATTCATTAGTTAGTATTTGTGCTGCTCACCACTGGGTTCAGTTCCCCAGAGCTGGGGGTGATGAAGCCCCCAGGGAAGCTTTTGCAGGACATGAGTGACCACATGAGTGTGTATGATCATCAGTTTTGTGGCACTGCTCCTAGCTTCTAAGCAATGAGGAGTGATTTGGCTGTCTCTCCCACTGCCACCAGCACATTGTTTGCTTGTCATACGTTTCTTACCCAAGCCATGTCACTGCCTTCAGGATACCCCAGCCCTTCCCTGAGTAGTCTCAGTCTCTCTAGCTGACATGCTACCACAGTCTGCCTTCAATTAATCTCTCAAAACTGCCTGTGAAGCAGCAAACAGCCCATCCCATTCTGGAGATCCCCCCATGGCAGAGGCCAGCAGTGGTGGCCACCACCAGCACACAGTGGGCCCTGGCCAGGCTGCTTGGTAACAGGCCTGCAGACACAGCACAGCTGCAGAGCCTGGACAACCTCCTGCATGCAAGGGCACCAGCTGTGAAAAGGATTCTCACATTTCCTCAAAAAACAACTGAAGTATAATCTCTTCAGAACCATGTCTGTGGGCTAAGGAGCAGTGATGGGGAGGCAGATTTTCCCTGAAGCTCTCAAGTTCAGCTTAGGCCACACTGCCAGAGGCTTTTGTCAGATCAGTAAAAAGTATTTGAATGTTGAGACTTGTTCTTAACACTTCTCTTGGATCAGCCAATTGACAAGAAAAAAAATCCCGCCAACTCCTCTGGTATCCACCCAGAGCCTCCAGTGTGGAGGAGCCTCATCACTAAAAGAAGTAACTTATGGGTGACCTAAAAGAGGACCTTGTTTGAGGGGCTTCTAAAAACCATACCAGCCTCATGAGCATGCAGCCCCCTCTGAGCCCAGGCTGGGGCAAGCAAATATGGTTCTGGTCAGCATCTGCCCCAGTCTGACAGGCCAGTGCTTCACTGCAGGCCTTTCCACTGGCACTGCACACTGGGATCAGCAAGAGCCAAGTCCATGCCAGGCAGGACTTCAGCCTGAGCTGCAGCTGCAAGGGTACAGCAGCACCCGGCCAGCCATCAGAGAGTGGGCAGAGCAGCCACTAGCAGAGCTGCTTACAGCATCCCAGTGGCCTAATTTAGGTAAGAGTAGGAGTAGCATATGACATTCAGGAGAGACTTTCAAGGATAGCCTTTGAGCAGATCACATCCAGCTGTCATTGTGCCAGCACAGATTTTTTTCTGACATTCACTGGGCACCAGAGGGACAGAATCCAAAGTCAGTCCCTGCTGGTAAAGTCACAGAAGCATCCAAAATAACTTTCCATGAGTCTGTTGATCTTTTTTCATTATCTGCTGGTGAGAACCTCCCCTTGCCTCTGCAGCAAGAGGCATTTCCTAAAGGAACAGGCAGGGTCTTGGAACAAGCCCCAAAGATGGCCTGTCCCCATGGCAGGAGTCAACACCTGCCTGGCTGGTCCATGCAGTTCTCCTGTGACAAGCTCACTAGAGATGCTGCAGCAGTTATGACAGGCCATTCCCAGAGTAACAGTAACCAAACAGTGGACTGCAGCACAAAAAGGGATTGAAGATACAGATTTGTTCCTGTGAACCCATCAGGAGTCACACTAGAGCCAATGCCGTGATGAATGGTGCTGGTCAAAGCAATAGGAGGAGGAGGAGATTTCCCAGGTAAGCCCTTCAAGCATATTTGTAAAAAAGGATTTGCAGGGCAGGACCCCCTGGTTAGTAGCACTCCACAAGAAGCTGCAGTATTGGCAGCACTGCTTATCTGTCACGGAAATCTCATGTCTGTTTTGTCACTCACAATCCTTTTATTTCATTCAAAGGGTCAAAATTCTACAGGGAATTCCCCAGCCTGCCCACGTGAGTACATTCAAACAGCCAAATGCCAAAGTTACTGTTCAAAGCAGAAATGTGTGCTCCACACTGGCCAAAACCAGCCATTCCTGAGATTTACCTGTGTTTCAAGCTGAAAAAAGTTTAGCTAAAGTTAGCAGACATGCACATCTGTGCACACAGAGTCTGTACACACACATGAGCATTCCTGTGGCGTGTAGCGCGGAGAGCGGGCCCCAGGCACACAAACATCCTCCTGGCAAACACAAACTTGGCTTTGTGAAATATTAACACATCAGCATCACCAGTGACTGACTCCCAGAAGGAGCTCTAGATAACAGTGACAGAAACATTAATATTTGCTGACTCAAGGGCTCCACCAGGAGGAAAAACCAGCCCTGATCAGCCCCTTAGGAAGGCTAGAAGGAAGATGCTTCTCAGGCAGGCTGGGTGATGGGCAGGAGGGCCACACTTGTTCTTTCAAAGCTTCCATCATTCAAAGACAAGGACAAAAAATGTGGTGGAAATGGATCAGCACAGTGTCAGCTGGCCAAGGGCTGGCCACAGTTCTGAGAGTGCTGCTACACACACAACATCCTCATCTGCTTCAAAAATCTTACCAGTCCAGAAACAGTTGCCTTCACCCACTTTCTTTTATTTCCCAGCAAGGGCTGGGAACACACACTGACCTACTGCACTGGGCAGTGGTTTCACAGCCAGAAAACAGCATTCAGAGCATGATGTCTGCTTGTGGCTACTGATAACCAACTCACAGGATTTGTGGGGAGGCACAGGTCTGCTTGAATGGGGACTCAGAGGCCACTTCGGAATTTAAAAGTGGGGATTCTTTCCATGAGCCTCAGCTCCTACTGCAGCCCCCAGAGGTTTCTACTCATCTGACCCTTGCAGACACGTTCTTCACCATGAGACAAACACCTCCAGGAAGCACCTTCTCTGTCACACTGGCTATAGCAAAGTCACACACCAGCCTTACTCCCAACTCAGAGCACACAGGCCACATATACTGAAGGGATGCTTCACACCTTCTCTCCCACATACTCACACATCAGGTTTTTTTAAGCTTGATGGCCCCAGCACGAAGACACACAGAGCCCTCAGAGGTCCATCGGGTTTCTGCCTGGTGCCCAGCACTGGTGGAAGAAGACACCTTCTGCCCTTCATGGCGGTCTCAAGGAGGCACTAAGGGGCTGCAGGGACAAGACTGGAAACGACAGCCCTGAGACTGCATACACAAGTAGGTGTGAAGCTGTGTCAGCTCAGCCCCAGGTGACCAGTGCTTGGCTTCAGGCAGGTGCCTGGCCAGCCCCAGCTCAGTGCCTGAAGCCCATGATGCTGTGCCCAGGCAGCCAGGGTGCCTGCCCCAGGGGCATGATGCCCTTGATATATCAGGCACCACCCACTGACAATACATTTTTGGAGTGTTTCTTCACTGAATCTTACAGACTCCCAAAAGAATTCTCCTTGTGCCAGAAAATCCCAATTGAAAACAAAACAAATACCAAACCCATTTGCTTGCCCACTAGACTGCAAAACCTATTTACAGCAACAAGAAAGAGCAAGTCAAGAGCTCCAAAAAGTGCAAGACAATATATGGAGCACTTAGAACTTTCTCCCACAACCCAAAAGCTGTGAATACTGACTTACTCTGTCACATCCCAATTTTATCACTATGGATTTCACAAGGAAGCATGGAACTTGTAAATGAAGGCATGGGCTTCCCCACACTCAAATTTTATTGAAACTACACACATATTTTACACACAAATTGTGTGGGAGCTGTTGTACCAGACTTCGGTATCTCATATACATTTACAGAACCTGAGCACATTGCAGTTCCATATTAGAATACTCTCTATACTCTCACCATAATTCACAAGACTCAAAATAAATGCTATTTAGTACTTTCAGTGACATAATAGGTTCCATTACTCCAAAAATGGAGTTGTTGTAGTACTCTATTTACAGTATTTTCACTTTCTCCCCTACCAACTCAGTATTTCCAAAAGGTGCTGAGTTTTCTCTCTGAGTCCACAGTTCTCTTGCAGTTCCAGGATGTTAGTGAAAATACAGCTTTTCTCTGTATTCTCAATGTTCCACCCTGCCTTTTTCAAAGTACCTCATGTCAAATGATACAGGCTCTTCTCTAGGAAAAAACCCGCTGTTTTCCATGCTCAGTACATACTCCTGATCTTTTACAGAGACTAAAAAAACAGAGTCAATTTTGCTGCTTTTTTTTACAGCAAGGACAGTTCTTCACTAGGAATTATGTTAAGGCAGTGGACCTGTTTCATGGACCTCAGGTACCCAGGACTATGGCTAATTTGGGCTGGCAGGGAAATAACACACCACCCCATCACTGATAACCCTGGGATGTCAGTTCGGCTCATGTCAGGTAAATCAAAAGCAGCACAAGATGTTTGCAACAGTAAGACCTATAAAAGCTCCTTCACAAAATGCTGAACCTTATGAAAAGAGCTTGGGTTTAATAAAGCAGAATCCTTTGTCTAGTTCTTGTACACTCATTTCATCTTGGAAAAAAAAAAGCCCATCTATTTGCAGATAAACCAAGTACAGCTGAATAACATCCCTTCCACCCCAAGTACCACTGCAGCACATTAGCCACTCTTCAGTCACTCCATTCTCTGCATGCAGTAGGAAAAAACTGGGTGCCTTTTCAGGCACACAATCAAAACCCAAACACTCCTTTGTAAGATGCTGCGACTCCATACTACTTCTGGGTTTGTCTTTGAAATGTTGAATACCTTCTTTCAGAAGCTCTTCTGGGACAACGGTTCCAATGATTCACATCAAACACACAACTTGCTGTACCTTCATACGTTATTGGGTGCTTCCCTACAGTCTGAGTAGTCTGTTTGTAGCACCTCAAGAAATAATCCCTTGGAATGACATCTTCTCACCCTTTCAATGCAGAAGTGCATCCAAGAAGGGGAGATGGACAACAATCAAACAATCCAGCATGACAGGGGGAGATGGACAACACCCACAGCTGGCTGTTTCAGTGCCAGATGATTACAAATACAACTACAGACTGCTTAATAAGGCACTTGATCAGTGAAGCAAGGAAAACCACACAGCACAAGCGAAAAAACTACATAATGTGTTTTTTCTCCACTGTTAACAGGTATGCCTTTTCAAGGACCAAAGTCCACTGACCTGTTCAGTAACAGCTGTAAGACAAGAATCACATGAATTTGAATTAAATGCCTACCAAGACCCACCAGTTTTCCAACCTGAGTAAATTTTTTTTCAGGCAGAACTCAGGTTAAGGGGAGATTACACTCAATTCCAGGGTTTAATAATATTCTATAATTCAGACCTCATTAGGGTCTTCCCACATTCAATTTATTACTATTATTAATCTGCAACAGGATGAAACAGGAGAGCTTTTACTCTAGACCAAATCTATAAACATGAAAACAGAAAACAGGAAAATAATTTATAGTAACGTTTGTACATGGAGTGATACCTCATCTGGTTTTCAGATCAAAATACCATAATATGAGGTAACTATGCAGTTTGCTTTCTTAAAACACTACCCAAGTCTTAAAAAAGTAGTACTATCCATGTCATTTTTAAAGACAGCATTGACAGTAGATGAGATAAGGGAATCTTAAAAAGGCCATCCATCCTTTTACAAAGCCATATAATTTTTTTACAAATGATCCCCTTTTTTTTCAAATGACACAGAGAGAAATATATTTAGTCCTCTGACAAACAACATGAAAACCTAGGAAAAACATCCCACTAGACTCTGATTTCCATGAGAGGAAATTAAGTCGACTTCACAGCATAAAGGGAGATGAGGAGAGGGAAAAAGTCACCACTCATTTGCCAGTTTGTCAAAAATCTGCATCCAGAGTGAAGACATTGTCCATTGTTTCTGCCATAACAGCAAAACGTTGATATTCTGAAACCCGCTTCTCAAAGAAATTTGTTTTTCCTTCCAGAGAAATATTCTCCATGAAATCAAAAGGATTTTCTGCATGAAAGACCTGGGGAAGGAAAACACGCTGGTGATTCTGACAGGGAAATAATGCTTTAAAAACCCCACAGCAAACAAAACTGTCAAACTCTTTCAAACTAGACCACCTCTGGCTGCCCTATCCTGTAGGATCTATGGACATCTATCTAAGCAAATTCAGTACTGCCACTCCCAGGAGTTTGGTCTGTGGTGAATTTCACTTATTGCAAGGTGCTCGTTATTCTTCAAGCACTGCAGCATCTGAGCACAGCTTACATTTCCCATTACAAACCTGTTGAGCAGCTGAAGGGAAACAAAGGCCTAAATTGTTCTTGCTCTTTTACAATGAAGCACAGGTATGAATGCTGTGGTTTCCACTGTCATTCACAGGAAGTCCATGTGCTAAATATGACCTGCTCTCTGGCATAACACGGGAGTGCTTTGTGCTGACAGCTCTCCTGGGCTGCACTGGCAGGCTAGCATTTGGGGCAATTGCATCTCTTACCTTTGAGAACCCAAGCTCCATTAGTAGCCGGTCTGCAACAAATTCAATGTATTGTTTCATCAAGGTGCAATTCATTCCAATCAGACCCACAGGTAATGCCTCAGTTAGAAACTCCTAGAAGTTAAAATACAGATGACATTTAGAGAAATTAAGAAGAAAAAGGAGAGAAGACACCTGTGTTTGACCATAATATACTTTGCGATATTCCAGGCTCCCCAGGAAGTTGTCTGAATAAATAACTTGCATTACTAAATTCAACAAGTGTCTTCTGTTTTCAGTAACTGTTTGTTTCTTCCTTTATTTTTAGCCTGTTACTCTGAAAAAGGCACAAAGCTTTTATAGCTGCCCGTCTAATCTGCCTTTCTCCAATCCCCCAGCTGCAGTGTACGCTTAAGCTCCAACTTCAGTAAACCTACACACCATACTAGTGGGAGCGGGGATAGATCTAGAAATCACCAGTTTTCCTGGCCTCCAGCCACTAGAGAATGACAGATCAGAGGGCAGTGATATATATGAGTGCTGAACCTAGTCATGTGTATGTTCAGGCACCAATGCATACCTGTCAGTGTTGTGAAAAAAAGCAGGAGCATTTGTCATCATCACAGTAGTTAGATGACAAAAGGAAAGAAAATTAAACTAAAATCCTGCCAAACACCAAGCCATGCAGAAACTTGTGTCTACAGAAGGGCAGCACCTCACATGAAAGAACCTGACATCAACCTCAGGAAAAGCCAGAAGACAGTACGATACTCATGACCAGAACAGACCCTGCCTTCTCCTGAGGACAAGCAGAGATGTGAATACAATAGGAAGAGACAAAGATCCTGAAAGGACAGATGTAAACAAACTCCTCTCTAAGAGACAGCTGAAGTTGGACTAGATGATTATTGTAGGTCCCTTCCAACTGGAACTATTCTATTCAATATCAAATGAGACAGCTTTTCATCCTTTCTGGCATTAAGGAGAAAACCAGCTGCCAGCTTCACCTCCATCCAGTAGCTTTACAACTGAAACAGAAAGTCTCTGACTGTTATTGTCACCATCAAGGAAGAGGGAAAGAATGCTATAATGCATCAGGGATAAAGCCTGAGCCAAGTATCAAACATGGAATCATGAAAGTCAGAAGTTAATTTATTTTCACACCTCACACCGGGCCTGTGCTGCCCACAATGTTGTCACAGCCAGATTACCTGCTCAATTTCTACAGCATTAATGATGATCTCACGGACTCGCTCTTCTGATGGTCTGTTCACTAAATAATGGAACATTAGACAAGCAAAATCACAGTGAAGACCCTGAAATAAGAGAACAATGAAAAAAAAGTCAGTTTCCCCCTCTTCCATACAGTTCGCTCTTATTTCCAGGCAGTATCATCTGGATTGAAGTTTCCCAGCCTCTTGCTTTTACAAAAGTCTTAATGTTATCACATGTAGTGTGGACTCATAGTTTACAACCCAGTAACATATCTAACACATGCCACCTATGCCAAAATAATATTCAGCATACGTGCTTCTCAGGTAAAATTTTTCTGGGGGCTGCCCTACTAGGAGTGATCCCAGACAGAGCCTTGCTGGTCTCTGCCTCCTGTCAGGGATGATTTTGCTGAAAGACTTCTACATCAAGACCTGCAAAACTACTTGTGAGTTAAAACAGGCTGTTTACCCGCTCTTTGCTTTGAGATACTTGATTTAAATTCTTTCAGTAGCATTTCTTCCCTTGCTTCTCTTAACAGCATTTTCAGAAAGGCAGAATCAGATTAAAGTCACCAAACCCAAGATTAACAAATTATCTCTGCCCCAACTAAACTCCCCTTCTCATTTCACCTAGCTATCCTACACAGAGCCTAGTAAACTGTGCTTCTTTCCAGGATTTCCAGAAAAGTCTCCCACCAAGGGAAGAAAGCATCAGGAGAAAAGCAACCCCAGACAGCTTGCTCCAAGAGGCGTCTCAGCTTCTCTCTGACTTGCCTGGGTACAGCTTGATAGTGTGGCTTTAGCCATACCCACCACTGCCTGACTAAAGGAGCACTGTGCTACCATCTCCTCTCAACTGCAAGGTGGTAATTAAAGTCAATAAACACCAAGAGGACACATCCAGAGTGAAAACCAATCAGAAAGAATTTGGCAGACTATGGGCTACAAAGACAATCCAATATTATCATTAACAAGGGTCAAAACAAAACCTGGTGGCTGACTTACTAGAGACCTGTTCTGCTGCAAAAGACCTGGGAGTCTCAGTGGGTAACAAGCTACTGAGCCAGCAGTGCCCTTCTGACCAGAAGGGCCAAGGGTATCTCAGGGTCCATTGGGAAGAGCGTGGCCAGCAGGTCAAGGGAGGTGATGCTCTCACTCTGCCCATCCCTTGTGAGGTCACATCTGGACTGCTGCATCCAGTTCTGGGATCCTCAGTACAAAAGAAACAAGGAGCTACTGGAAAGAGCCAGCAGAGGTCACAAAAATGATGGGGGGTCTGGAGCATCTTTTTTTATGAGGAAAGACTGCAGGAGCTGGGCCTGTTTAGTCTGGAGAAGAGAACACTGAGAGGGTATCTCATTAATGCATATGATTATCTCAGAGGTGGTGTTGTGGTTTAGGAATGGTACCTCCCCGGTTCAGTGCCTCCAACAAGACTGTCCCAAAACAGATGCCCAAATCTTGCTCCCTGCCCCCATCAAGACACCCTTGACTTCCCCTTGCCCTTTCCTGCCCTGTGGAAGGAGGCACAAAAGGTGAAAATCATGGGATGGGTAAGAACAACTTACTGGAAACAATGAGATAACAAAAGGAACAGTAGCAGCCATATGAACAACAAAGTGTATAAGACAAAGAAGCTATTTACATGGGAAACCCATGACAAATACCCACCTGCTCTTCCCTATTACATTTTTTCCCACTGGAAAGAACACCCTTCTTCTCAAAAGCAAGAGAAGGAGTCCCTTTTCCCCACCCCCGTCAATGACTTGAGATGGTACCCAATAACATTAGGGTCTAAGCCATGCCCACATAGCTCCAGGCTCTACCCCCTCACAGCTCCTGCAAAAAATTAACCCTGTCTTTGGCTGAAGCCAGGACAGGTAGGTGCCAAGAGGATGGTGCCAGACTCTTTTCAGTGGTGCCCAGCGACAAGGAGCAATGGCTGTAAACTAAAACACAAGAAGTTTCACCTCAACATGAGGAACAACTTCTTTACGTCAAGTGTGACAGAGCACTGGAACAGATTGTCCAGGGAGGTTGTAGAGTGTCTTTCTCTGGAGACATTCCAAACCCACCTGGACACGTTCCTGGGTCACCTGCTCCAGGTGACCCTGCTTGGCAGGGCAGCTGGACCGGATGATTTCCAGAGGACGCTTCCAACCCTAACAGTTCTGTGATTCTGTGAAAACCTTTTTGGAAAGGCTATAAAATCCTTGTGATTAACATCATGAAACAGCTCTGAAATAACACAATTTGGGAAACATCCGCCCTCTCTAGTGACTGCATTAGCTGCCTGCTGCAAAGGCTTCCTACGGTCTTATCCAGAGCGACATCACCAGCAGGATGCAGAACATGCCTAGCTTCTCCCATGAACCAGTGTGCTCTGCCGACCGGTGCTCCCACCAGCTTTGCACCTTTAAGTATCAGAGATGCACCAGCTCAAGAACAGCCTGGGAACAGACCCAGCAGCTCAAAAAACACACTGAGTGTTAATCATTTATCTGTCCAGGTGCATCAAAAAACAGTTTGTAGTTTTCCATTGTGGATTCTTTTTACTGCCACTGGGTTTCAGTGCAGGTGCTCTGTGCATCAAGCTTCGACTTTTGTAACAGCACGGGAGTTGGAGTTATGCCAGCAGAGCTCAAGAAAACTTTAGCCTTTTGGCACTCCACTCTGCAGAGAAGTACAGTTACAGTCACTCACCTGCAAGTGATACTTGTAACAAACAAATCCTGCCTCGCTCAAATGGATCAGCTCATGATGACTCACAGAAGACACAAGGAAGGTAAAGGCTGAAGAACTATTTTGTTTTCCTTACTCATCATATCACCTTCTTCAAAAGTGTCTTTTAAAGACATATCATAAGATGTCTCATTTCAGAGCAATTTATCTAACCCATGAAAATTACTTCCATTATAAAAAAGCTCTTTACACATTAAGACCAATTCTGCTAAGTGACAACCACTAGCATGTTTATACTGCATACAAAACTGGTCTTTCTACTTTTTCAGTCCTGACAGCGACATGAGTAGTGCCGTGCACATTCCCCAGCCATAAACAACAGCTGCCAGCTTGCAGGGAGCAAGGAAAAAGAAAGGAAGGAAGCAGTGAAAAGGGGCACTTGTAAGCACATGGTCTGTCATATTTGGTGGGCTGATATGCAGCCCCTCAGACACCTCCCATCTTGAAGTTAAGAAGCACTCTCCTCAAAGACAGATCTGTAGTTGCCCCCTTCCAGGAGATTCTATAGCTTGTGCAGCAACACAAAACCATAGAGAGGAGCAGTATCTGCTGCTTCTGCAGCAACCTGCCACAGCTGCCTCGGTGATGGATGCAGACCGCTGTCTGCAAGCTCTGGGATCCACAACCAGGAGCAGGTGGGGAGTGGTATTTGGAGCCCACCTGAACCTGCCTGAAGCAGCTGAAGCCCAGCAAGTCTCAGAGTCACACACTATCCAGGGTCCTTGCTCCAGCCAGCCCTCTCTGCAGCTGGGGACAATGCAATTCCACCCCACTCCTTGAGCAGCTGGGCCTTTGCTTCCCTTCACAGTACAGAAAAACAAACATCCCCTTCAATCCAAAAAATCCATCTTTTTGATAATACTATATACATTGGTGTGCTGGTTTTGGCTGGTGTGCTGTTTTGGGGTAGGGTTGGTTTTCTTTAAGTACGGTATGGGCCAGCATTTTGGATTTGTGCTGAATACAGGGCTGATAATAGAGAGATGTTTCTGCTGTTGCTGAGCAGGGCTTACACAGAGCCAAGGCCTTTTCTGCTTCTCGTACTGCCACCCTGGTGAGGAAGGTGGGGGTGCATGGGAAGTTGGAAGGAGACTCAACTCCTGTCCTGAGCTGGGACAGGCGACCCAAACTGACCAAAGGGATATTCCAGACCATGTGACATTCAGTATATAAAATGGGGGAAAGAAGGAAGAAGGGGGGGGATGTTTGGCATAATACCATTTGACTTCCCAAGTCACTGTGCACTTGATGGGGCCCTGCCCTCCTGGAGATGGCTGAACACCTGCCTGCCCATGGGAAAACAGTGAATTAATTCCTTGTTTTGATTTGCTTGTGTGTGTGACTTGGTGTCCCTATTAAACTGTCTTCATAGCAACTCATGAGTTTTCTATCTTTTACCCTTCTGATTCTCTCTCTGTTCCTGCTGGTGGCAAAGTGCAAGAGTGGTTGCATGGGGCTTGATTGCTGGCTGGGGTTAAATCACAATTGGGACACCAGTATTTATGTTTACTCCCTTTAAAAACAGGTATTTCTGCTAAGGGGCCCAGCAGCACCCAGGCTTTGAGTTCATCACTGCTGTTTGCTGGGTCTAAAACTGTCTGGATGGCCAGGCCAAAAAAAGTGGCGAGAATTAAATCCAGTTGGTAGCTGGCCACAGGCAGTGTTGCCCACAGCTCAGTTATGTTATGTTATGTATGATATATAGATAAATAGATAGATATAGATAATAGAGATATAGATAGAGATAGAGATAGATAGATAGAGATGTTCCTGGCCCCAGTACCCAGTCCTGTTTAATATCTTCATCAGCAGTAAAGTGACTTGAGCGCACTCTCAGTCAGTTTGCAGAAGACACCAAGTTTGGTAGGAACGTTGATCTGCTGGAGTCTAGGAAGGCAGAGGGATCTGGACAGGCTAGATCAGTGGACTGAAGACAATGGTATGAGGTCCCACAAGGCCAAACGCCAGGTCCTGCACTTGTGCCACAACAACCCCATGCACTGCTACAGACTTGGGCAGGGTGGCTGGAAAGCAGCCCAGCAGAGAAGGACCTGGGGGTGCTGGTTGACAGTGGCTGAACATGAGCCAGCATGTGCCCAGGTGACCAAGCAGCATCCTGATTTGTGTCAGGAATAGCATGGCAAAAGGACCAGGGCAGGGATTGTCCCCCTGTGCTCGGCACTGGTGAGGTCATATCTTGAATCCTGTGTTCAGTTTTAGGCCCCTCACTACAAGAGGGACATTGAGGTGCTGTAGCATGTCCAGGGAAAGGCAACAAAGCTAGTGCAGGGTCTGGAGCACCAGTCTTAAGAAGATTAGCTGAGGGAGATGGGGGTGTTTAGGCTGGAGAAAAGGAGGCTCAGGGGAGACCTGAGCTCTCTACAACTACCTGAGAGGTTGTAGTGAGGTGTGGGTCAGCTCTTGCAAGCAACAGGACAAGAGGAAATAGCCTCAAGTTGCATCAAGCAGGGGGATTAGACTGGATATTACAAAAAACTTAATGGAAATTGCTGTCATGCATTAGAATAGTCTGTCCTGGGAAGTGGTTGAGTCACCATCCCTGAAAGCATTTAAAAGACATGAATGTGGCACTTAGGGACATGGTTTAGGGGTGGACATGGCAGTGGCAGGTTAATAGTTTGACTTGGTGATCTTAAAGGTCTTTTTCTAACCAAATTATTCTACGATTCTATAATTATTGATAAAAGTCTGTTTCTTTCCCCTTCCCCTGTCAAGACTATGGGTTCTTCATGAATATAACTCTACCCTTCCCCTGGAAAATCACTTTTCTTACCAAATAGTGTGTAGGACGTGCTAAATTACCTCATCTCTGCTAATGAGTTCATTGGAGAAAGTCAATCCAGGCATTAGGCCCCTCTTCTTCAGCCAAAATATAGCAGCAAAGGAACCCGAAAAGAAGATGCCTTCCACTGCAGCAAAGGCAACCACTCTCTCACCTGTTTAACATAACACATTTTCCGTTAGACACAAACTGCTGTATTGCTTAACAGCAAGATGCACCATTTGCACCAGAGTGATGCTGGGGAGGAGCAATCCCCTTTGCAGCACCAGATGTTGTCTTTGACCACATCTGTCAGTAGATCCTGATGCACAGAGGGTCTACACACCCCACAGCACTCAGCCATAGGCAACTCCATCAGAACTGAAGAACCAGGACACCCACTGAAACTGCCATAGGTCAGAAGCACAAGAATGCAATCGTCCTAAGTGGCCAAGACATTAGTACCCCATTATCTCTTTCTCCTGAAAGGCAGGAAAGCAGCTGTGTAACTGACAGCCAAAACTGAAAAGGGCCAATCTCTTATAAATTAAACAAAAAACCCCACACCACAATTTCCTCTTGTTGGAAATCTACATAAAACCATTTTCTTACAAGAGTGAAAGACTACAGAACATAAGTCAAGACACAAATAACTATTTGTGTTATCCCACCTTTAATCCGAGGAAAGCAAGGCATTATTGGTTCCAGTTCTCCCTGTTCTCTACATGAATGTATTTCTTCAGACTACAAGACCATCTGACTAGTGAAGCCACATCATTCCATGTAGACTACTTCAAACAACTTCACAGGCTCATTGTGTATGTTCTAACATGAAGAGCTTTGGCATTAAGTTCTGGTGCCTTTTCCCAATAAGAACTTCACAGAATTTTGTTTAAAAAATAACCCAAAGTAGCCAGATGTCCCACTTCCTCTATGAGACACAAAAATGCCAACCGCTGGTTCATCTGAAGAAATTCAAATTAAGAAAAAAGCACAGAGAGAAATATCAACTTGTAAGTATCACAGAAGTTATCAAGAGAAGAATTTTTCTGGCAACACTAAAAATCTCACAGGTTACTTCTGTAGAGGAATGGAGAAAGGCTGTTTATAAAATATAGGTTTAATGAAGCAGAAGACTGATTACGTATTTAGATAAAATGCATGAAGCTTGGGGACAGGGAGCAGGAGGTACACTGCTTTTTGAGTTAGGGAACCTTCTGATTCCAGGCACACCCCACACTGCTGGGAGCCAAACAAAGGGATGATGAAGGGGCTCCACACACAGCAAGCAGAGCCAGACTGGGGAGGCAGTGGGAGCTCCAGGACAGAACAATGTACAGCTACAAAAAAGAACCTCTCTCAAACAAGAGCTGTGAACAGATACCACAAAAGAATGATGTTCAGATTTATTTTGTTCACCAGGCTGAACTTCTCCATCTCTTACACTTTCTCAGAATATAGAAGATATTTGCTTTAAAAAATTCACCAGAGTGTACCATTATGCATTTCAGCTACAGCAAACCCTTCAGAGTCTGTAAGAATGCAGAACACTGCTAAGGACACCCTGCACCGTGCTGATGGAAGCTGAGCCACTGTCCCAGCTCTGAACTGAGATACAAAAACTAGAAATCTGGTCCCAACAGCAAACAAGAAATACTAGAAAAAGATGGTTCTTGAATCTTTTTTGTTCAGGCTCAGTCATGCCTCAGTTACAACAAACCCCCATGGATTTCTCTATAGGAACATGAACACAGAAAATACTTGGACTTTCAAGACTTTAGCTGCCCAGTTCTGAACACTGATTACAAAATAAGAACCAACTAGAAGAAATAATCAAAACTAGAATAAAAGGTCTATAAGCAAAAACTGAGGAAACCAGGGTTATTCAGTATAAACACAAAAAAGAGAGCATTTTTCATAACATGATTTCAGGGGCACTGCCATTACTTTATTTCTCTAGCTGAAGATAAAAACATACAAGCTCACCAGAAGTTACTTCTAGTTCTTTAGTTAAACCAGAGACCCAGAAGTCACTGAAGTCACTACCTCTGTGAAGAATTTCATTTCATGTTCCAGGGGTGCAGCTTACTCACAGAAGACCAGTTTGTGATAGGCAATAGAAACAAGTTTTAAAAAACTACACACCAAAAGTGGATTCTTGGTCTTCAATCCACTTCAGAGCCCAGTCTGCTTTCTTCTTAACACAAGGCATTGTTTCAATAGCATTAAATAAGAAATCCCTGTAGAAGGAAACAGAGACAAAACATCAAAATAGTGATTTATGTAAATCTGCCCTGGTTGTCCCTTCCAGCTCCACCAGACAGAGGATCCCACTATGGAAGGCTGAGAACTAACCCAAGCCAGAGACCATTCCCACCCCAAAGAGGTGATGATCTGTCCTGCTTTATCTGGGATAGAGTTCATTTTTTTCCTAGTTGCTTGTAGAGTCCTGTGTTTTATATTTAGAATGAGAATTATGTTGATAACATACTGATGTTTTAGTTGTTGCTAAGCAGTGTTTACTTGAAGTCCAGGACTCTTCAGCTTCTAACCTCACCCCAGCAGCAAGCAGGCTGGGGGGAACAGGAAGCTGGGAGGGGACACAGCCAGCACAGCAGACCCCAAGTGGCCAAAGGGATATTCCATACAATGTCATGCTCAGAATATAAACTAAGGGAAAGCTGGCCAGGGGCTGCTTCTTAGGAACTGGCTGGGTATCAGTAAGCAGGCAGTGAGAAACTGCATAGGGCATCACATGTTTTGTATTATTATTCATTATTATTACTTTGTATTATTATTGTTGTTGTTGTTGTTATTGTTATTATTTTCTTTTTCTGTCCTATCCAACTGCCTTTACTTCAAACCACCAGTTTTACTTTTCTCCCCGATTCTCTCCCACCCCACTGGGCAGGGGCAGGCAGTGAGCGAGCTGCTGTGTAGTATTAGCTGCTTGCCACGTTAAACCACAATGTGATCTGTGACAGAAAGGGCAGAGGGAGGCAAGAGTGCAGAAAGCAACATCCCCAAGGGCTATGGGGAGGCAAGCTGTGACTCCAATATCCCATCCCAGCAGCGTTCACCCACCAGATCACAGTCTCTCTCAGACTTGAAGCCAGCTACTTCAGTCTATCCAAACAGCAAAACCTCTTCTTGCCCAACTCCACAAAAGGAACTGGACAAGTCCCATGTGCACATACTCTGTTCCTATGCTGAACACCTGAAAGGAAACCTTGCAGTCCTCCCACCATCACCAACACAGGATACCACCATGGGAAAGCAAGCTCTGCCTGACCATCACACGCTGGAGTCTCTGAGGGAAAGTGCTGCTTCTCAAATGTATTACCGTTTGGACTAGGAAGTTCTTTGGACAAAAAGATGAACTCAATCATTCAAAAATAAGCAGTTCAAGTTGTATTAAAATGCACTGACAACAAAAAGGCTAAAAGGATGCAATACATTGGTTGCTGTATATTAGAAACACCACTTTGATCATGAGCACTCAATTTCCTCAGGCTGATCTTCTGCTGATGTAAGAGAAAGCACTGCAGGAGCACGATAAGATCAAGGAGCTCACCTAACCTTTAACATTTCACATACTCTATGCTTCCAGCAATAAAAGATTTATACAAATATTAACTAACCTTCTGATACTCCCACAATAATCCTTGGTCAGTTATACTCCTCTCCATTTTGGGGGTCATATGTACAGGCCTTGAAAGTTTTAAGGACCCTTCCCCAACACCCCCAGAAAGTCAGTATGAAACAGGAGACAGCTGCCACGCTGCCCTACAACAGTGGCACTGGCTTCAGTGACAGATTTCCCACAGGTTTGCAACACATCCAGAGGTTTACCTTTTCTGGGGATCTTTGATGTAGGTGTCTATGAGCAAGCTGTACATCTCTGAGTGAACATTCTCAATGAGAATCTGAAAGCCATAGAAACAACGAGCTTCTGGGATCTGCACCTCCTGACTAAAACGTGCCACCTACCAAAACCAGAAAGCATGGCAATGAGTACAATAAAACAGTCCTGCATGACACCACTCTGAGCTCAACAGGAGAGACAACAGATTTCTGCTATAGAGACAGGATGGGAGCAGTTTGGTCCTATTTTGTTTACAGATGTCAATAGGATGGCTGTGGTGCAGAGGAAAATAAAGCAAGCTAGCCAGAATTAAATACATCTGAGAGCACACAATCACAGGAGAAGAACAGTAAAATAATGCAATACTAAACACATAGTATGGAACAAAGCCTCAGACTTTTTGTTCATCATTAAAAATATAAACAGCATGACATACAGCATGTTCACGCAATACATGTCCATATATACTACATGTTATAAACATTCAAACATTTGAGATTTAAACTGGGCATTTGCAGACAGATACCACTGCTAACCTGTGATGAGATATTCTCCCGCCCAGAACAGATATCAACAGGAAGAATTCCCCACCTTTTTAGCAGCACCCACCTGCAGCCCTAAGAGATACTGGGATGCTGTTCAGTGAGAACAAAACAGATTTTACCAAAATGAGAAACACATGGCACGGCCATGGTCTGTATTCCCTACTTTTCAATTAACATGACTACAGGAAAAATATGGGGTTATATAAATTCATTCAGAAATGCACATCCCACAGCCAGGCAAGGGCTGAACTTAAAAACCGTGTCCCAGAGTGATGTGATTTGGAGCCCTGATGACCACAGCTGACCCAATTTAACTCGAACACTGTTCCCAGATGAACAAGCTGCTTGTTCCACTTGACAAAGGTGAGATGGAAAGAAAAAAAGGTACTCATTTATTAAACCTATGAATTAATGTGAAAAAGCCAAAATGGAAAGTTAATAAGACAATAACATGATTCAAGCCCTCTATAAGTCCTTCTCACCAGGTTTTCATTTACAATTCCATCACTGGCTGCAAAAAATGCCAGAACATGAGAGATAAAGTATTTTTCATCTGCTTTCAGCTTGTTCCAGTGAGGAAGGTCTTTTGACAAATCAACCTAATGAAAAGAAAAAAAGAAAACATTATTGTCTTTCTGCATTTGTCATTCCATAAAAACAAGCAGCCCAATCAAGTGACCAAGGCAGTTTTGGCATTTGCTTTTACGTCTTTATATGTAGGGAATTGCTGTCTCTCTCTGCAACAGTAACGTCATGTACTTGTTTCACAGTTTACACTTTTGTAATTTGGAATAAAAATTGGTGTCTATTGAATAAATAAATGAGACTTTGAAAAGCCTTAGTACCTTTTTGTCACAAGTATGAATATGCACCAGTAACCAGAGCTCATTCTGAGACACTTAAACTTTACTTGAAATAAATGCTGATACTCTAAGCAAGCTATACCCAAGCCTGTCAAAAGATGGACTGAGGGGACTTCTGCCTTTGGCAGGTGTTCAGCCTCCATGTTGTCAAAGAATGTTATGAAGCAAATGCTGTGTAACTGCTCTTGTCTATCAGACCAAACCCCAGCCATGACAGAAAACCACAGCTTCCTTTATATGGGCCTTTTTTGTTTGTTTGTAGGATTTCTGAACCAAAACAGTGCTAGAGTCAGATGTGAAAAATGCAGAGGACCCACAGATGGTAGGACCATGTAAGAAGGAACCAGTAGCATGATAAAAGGGAAAGGCTGGTAAGGCAAGAGTTCAAATGCTTTTTCTTTAAATGAAAACCTGCAGCAACAGGGCAGCAAGCCGTCCAGGCAGGCAATGAAATACTACCTCCACAAACAGCTGCTCCTCATCATCCCACGATGCTTTCTGGTCTATTTAGAGCCTGCCAGTGCTTTCACCTCACTCCTCTGCAGTTGCAGACCACTGCCCACAACAAGCAAAGGGTGCATAACGTTTGAGTTGGAACAACCAGCTCCCCTGGCAGGTGATCTCTCCAAAGCAGAGCAGTGTTCAGAGGCTGGCACGGATGCAAGCATAGCAAGCACTGCTCAGGTCTAGCTAACCAGCAACCTTGGGGAAGAACTTAGAGCTTGCACTGTAACTTGGGGCAAGCACCTCACCAGGGCAATCAGGAGTCAGCTAAACGCATTTTTAGCAAGTGTCCCTGGTTAACTGTTTTCCCTGTCTGGAAATTTAGGTACCTAATATTAAGGAACAGCATGAAATTTCCCAGACATCTTACACGGGCAAGGAGTTAACTCCTAACATGCTGTGGTCTCCGAACCTGCAAGTATCTGACCATGAATCAGAGCAATCTGACTTAGGACTTCTCAATAACCAGAGAAGCACCCCAGGACACAATTCCACCTCATTCTAAACTAAGCACCTAAAACAGCTCTGCTGAATCACCCTGTGGAAGCAGCTTGCATTCCACTGTCAATGGAGTTCTGCTTTGCTGCAGGCACCTGATGTTTGATGCAATTAATTCCAACCTTTGCAACACAGAAGCCAGCAGCAGAGCTAGGAAAGATGCACCAGGATCCCAGTGGTCTGACTGCCTTTTGCCAGCCCACTGGCCCAGGACTCACCTCTTCTGCTGTCCAAAAGGAGGCCTGAGCCTGCTTATACATCTTCCATATGTCCGGGTACTGGATGGGGAAGATGACAAACCGGCGGTGATTTTTTCTGAGTAGAGGTTCTTCATCAAGGTCGGAGCCATTTTCAGCAGCACTCGATGAGCTCTGAAAATAAAGCTCAGTTTTGGTTAAAGTTGCCCCTATTTGTTCCTCCTCCTCACACTATCCCAAAGGTGTGGTTTAAAGCTCACCTGTGTCATACAGACACTCACCTGGCCCCCCGGCGTAGGGGTCCCCTTGCCCTCCATCTGTGCTCCTGGCAGTACTGCCTGTCTGCCCGGCTCTATCCAGCACAGCTCACACCAACCGCCCCCTCCCAGCCACGCCGGCGCCAGGAAGCACCCAACAGCTGTGTGCCAAAGACAAAGCCTTTTGCAGCACAGGGGGGAAATCTGCCCTGGGAGACATCAGCCACTGTGGTATTGTGAAAAATGCATAGTATATGATTGGCTTTTCACAAATATTAAAATGAATACCATATGTGTTATGTTTGAAAGTAATGTTGTATTAATCCTTTTTTTTTAGTAATATTGTATTAATCATTATAAGTAGTGTGTTAAATACAGTTTTAGGCTATAGCATAATATTAAAATAGAAGCTATGCGAGGTAAGATACCTTTTTGTGACCAGCACAAGGAATGGATGAGATAACCAAGAAATTCTTCGCACAGAGATGACAGCAAGAGTTACTGCCTCCTTATTGGAAAAGACAAACATCATTCCATCTTCTCTCCCATCTTTAAGGAGCCACCAGGATTAAGGGAAAAAAAGTTGACAAAAACCAGAGAAAACCCTAGTTTGAAAGGAATTTATGCATCATGTATGAGATATATGAATATGCAACAGGCTATTGCTTTTAAGGGTCAATCCTTTGTTCACAAGGCATACTCTTGGGGATTAGTGTCCAAGAGCATCCAGACATCTGTAATTCTTTGCTTTTTACTGTCCTTTTATTGTCCTAACTCTGATTGTCCAAATTCTTATTGCTCTAAATTTTATTATTGTTTTTGTAACTATTTTATTACTATTAAACTTAAAAATTTTAAAGAAGTGACTGGTGTTTTTCACAGGTACCACACACTGGGAGATATGTGTGAGGTCACAGCGCGGTGCTGCAGCCTGCAACCAGCGCAGCTCCACCAGGCTTACTGCCCCGACACCTCCCAGTTACTTGCTTTACATTCAGCCATTAGGACCTGGATGGACTGCCTTACGAAAGCCATGAGATCACAGCAACTAATCCCAACTGACAGAGGACAGCCCTGTGCCACAGCGAATCTCAGCATGGAGGTTTGTGTGAACAATCTGTGAGGGCAGCCCACACAACAGCCCGGGTCTGCAGGATGCTCTGGAGGCTGTCCCTCAACTGCTGATATCAAGCTAATGTGCCTCTTCCCAACATCTGGCAGCAGGAAAACCTCTGCCAGGAGTAACCCATCTCCACACTCATCCTTCTGTGTGGGCTCCCAGAGGACATCTGTGCACAGCTCTTGCTCAGAGAATTCCAGCCCAGCCGAGCTGGGGAGGTGAGGACAGCTGATATTTAGGAAACATGCCAGTGAAAAGTAGCAGAGAGGGCACTCCGAGCAGGGCCTTCACCTCACCTCTGGCTGGGGACATCTGCTCCCAGGATCAATCCCTGCCTCCCTGCAGACATGTCACCAAGCACCTTCTAGAAACAACTGCTGTGACAAGCTGTCAGGACAGCACGCTGCAACCTCTGCAGAAGGGCTGGTGACTCACACTGATCAGAAGTTCAGCCAGTAGGGCGCCTTTCTGGGTTGGTTCCAAGATCCCACTGACACTGCTGTAGAGGATAACTAACCACAGGCAGTATACAAGGTGTTACATATAATACTGCAGAGAAGGGGAGCTGAAGGTTTCGAACACCATTATTTCTACCTCCCTGGAGGTACCAAAGTCCTTTCCCTACCCAGTCTGCTTGTAACTACTCACATAATAAAAATCATTCCTTTACTTCAATCTGGAAAATATTCTCAAACAAATAATGCCATTCACATTTTAAAAAACAAACAAACCCCAAACACACATGCACATTGCATAGCTGGCATAGATACCCCAGATGCCCAGTGAATACATCACTGAAGCACATTCTGGGTTACAATTCTACCACTTTATTCTATTTTCAAATATTACTCAATTACATGAGACAGACTTCCCAGCATCATCTTGCAGAGTCTCTGCTGAAGGTCATGAGAGTTGAAGACCTTTTTTAATTCCCAGGACATAGAGATGATTACAATAACACACTGGAACTGGGAGAATTTGGGGTTGGCAGGTTCAGCACCTTGTCTTAGCAGATACCCTCTCAAGGCCTGGCATCCAGCCAACAACTCCATCTGCTTCTGCACCAGCTGGCATCCTTGAAAACAGAAACACTGCAAAAGTCTTCCCTGATAGCCTAGTCACTGCTGGCAAATGGACAGCTTGCTGTCCTCCAGGACCCCTAGATCCTTCTCCACAGAGCTGCTTTCTAACAGGTCACCCCAATCCTGTACTGGTCCCCAGGGTTATTCCTCACCAGGTGCAGGACCTGCATTTGTCTTTGCTGAATTTGAGACAATCCCTCTGCCCATCTCTCCAGCCTGCCCAGCTCCTTCTGAAGGGCTGCACAGCCCTCCGGGGTATTGACTGCTCCTCTCAGCTTTGTGCCATCAGTGAACTTGCTGAGGAGGCCACTGCCCCTCCATCTGAGCCACTGATGGGTAAGTTAAACAATACTGGGCCCAGCACTGAACCCTGGGGGACACAAGCAGTGACAGACCTGAAACTAGACCCTGTGATGCTGATCACAATCCTTCAAGCTCTGCCATTCAGCCAGTGCTCAATCCACCTCACCATCCACTCATCCAGCTCACACTTTCTGAGCTTGCCTATGAGAGTACCATGGGAGACACTGGCAAAAGCCTGGCTAAAGCCCATGTAGACAAAATCCACTGCTCTCACTTGTCTATTCAGCCACTTGTCCCATCACAGAAGGTAATCAGATTGGTTAAGCATGAGTTCCCTTTGTTGAATCCATGGTGACTACTCCTGATGACTGTCTTGTCTTCCATATGCTTAAAGACAGACTGCAGGATGAGCCGTTCCATCATCTTTCCAGGGATTCAGGTGAGACGACTGGCCTGTGGTTTTAAAAACTGTACCAGTATTTTGTTAAATAGATGGTTTTGGTTGTTCGGGGTTTTTTTAGTTTTAAAAAAAGAAAAGTCAGTCACAGAGACTACACCACACTGGAACCTTCTGCTCAACCTATATCCCACCTCCCTTATCACTTTCAGGGGTGCAGAGGAGTGTCACTGGCAGGCTGCTGGAAAAGGAGCCTTTCACAGGCTCTAAATTGGCAGGCAGGCAGGCAGGCGGGCAGCTAGTGGCTACACGGCAATCCCATCTTCTCTAACTCAGTTTCAAGTGCGTGGCACATTCTGATCCCTGATGAGGCTTCTGAGCAGTCACCACCTTGTGCTGAACGAGCATTATGCATTCCCTGCCTTGCCTACCTGGATCCAGGAGTGCTGGCTGGAGTGTGAGGGGCAGGAGAAGGTAGAAGTCACTAGGTCAACTCTACCTTCAATCTGCACCCCAGATCTTTTTCTTAATGCCATGATGGTGGATAAAACAGTCAACACTCACCATAATGACAAAGGGCACCCAGTTTATAAGGTGTATGTGCTTCATTCTGTTCAGATAACATGATCCAAATGCATAAAAGAGCTGAAGCTGGTGGGCACAGGCCAACCCTTGCTCCAGCTGGGTCAACCAGAGCAGACTGCCAAGGGCTACATCCAGATGAGGCTTCATTATCTCCAATGATGGAGATTACACAACCTCTGTGAGCAACCTGTGCCAGCAATCTAACCACCTTCAGAAAAAACAAGTGTTTTCTTACCTGTAAATGCAACCTCTTCTACTTCAGTCTGTGACCAATGTCCCTAGTCCCACCACGGGGCACCACTGTGAAGAGCCTGGCTCTGTCTCCTTTATTCCCCTCCAAGTAGGTATTTTCACACACTCACAAAATTCCCTGGAGTCTTCTCCAGGCTGAACAGTCCCAGCATTCACAACCTCTCTTTGTATGATAGATGCTGCAGTCTCTTAAACATCAGCCCTTTGCTGGACACACTCTAGTCATCATATCCCAGTTATTCTGCAACTGCAAGAGACAAGCTCTTCTGGTGACAACAATAAACCAAATGGACAACAAAGACTGCTTAGGGACACTCAGACTCCTTCCATTAATTTCAAATTCAGTGGACTAGGAAATAATTAACATCTATACATACATCCAACCATCACCCCACAGCTACAGCTGCTGGGCTACATGTGCAAGTATCACAGTTAAATGCCCTACATCAGCTGTAACCAGGAAAAAACCTAAAGGTAATGCGGAACATACACTCATATATACATACACAACATACACAACATATGTGACCATGAACCCTCACGCACCCTAGTAAGAGGCTACACACACATCCTATGAGCTCCCAAAGCATTCAGGCCAGCCCTGGGCAGCACAGGCCATGCCAGCAGTGAGACTAGGAAGACTATCACCATTCCTGGGAGAGATGGCTTGCACTGCACAGCATCTGAGGGGCACAACACCTGCTGGTTCCACATGCTTGAGGGGATCACAGGACTACCATGCACTTCACTATGGGTACAGCATGTCACTGTTCAGGGAGAAACAGTAAGGGGTTTCTTATACTTGTATTTAACATGGCACACCTGTTTTGGGATACTTGAGTATTGATTAGACACAAGGGCTCAGGAAGACCACTCAGGTTTCCCTGCCATGATGATCCTTTCTCCTCGAACACCTCAGTCTGGCTCAGCACGATTATACTGGGGGGGGCACCAGAACGTAGCTCAGACGCCTCCCAGGGGCAGACTTTCCTGGTCCACAGGGCCTGGGAAGCCAGGAACATCACCAACACCCACACCTGCCTCCAGGGCAGCTCGGGGCAGAGAGGACGAGCTCTGCCTTCCCGGCCCCGGCTGGCGCAGAAGCCCCGGGGCGGCGCTGCCCGGACCCCGCGCCGAGCGGCCCGTGGCCNGGGCGGTGGCGGAGGAAGGGGGAACGGCCATGGCCAAGGCCGCTCCGCCCCGGGGAGGACTCGATAATTGCGTAACACGCGCGGAGCCGCGGCGCTTGGAGGCGCTCGCCAAGGGCCCGTCAGTGAAAGTGCGATTGGTATTTGTTTCTCTCTCTTCTTGCAAGCAGAGAAAGCTTCAAAAGATTCGGCTGACCCCTTTCGAGAAAGGTAACTTTCGGTGCCGCTTTAAGAATTCGTGTGCCCTTAAGACTTTTGGGTATTTTTTTTTTAAAGGCATCTGGCTGCCACAGTAACTGAAACCTGCCCTCTCCCCATTCCCAAGCACGGGAAGGGGGAGTCCGGCCAGCTGGGCTCCTGTGGACTGCGCCTGTTTCCTGCGGCTTTTTTATGCCTTGCGAGAGAGGCTCAAGCCTCACCAGGGCAGGGGATGAGAAAAGTTCTGTGACGAAGCACAAGAACAGCTCTAGTTTTCTTACACGGAGTTTTCTGAGGAGCAGAAACACGTGCCTGACCAGCAAATTAATGAAAAGCACAGCACGAACACACAAACAGCAAATGAGAAAAGGTGGATTCACATTAACAATATCTGGTGTTACCTGAGTACTGTTGTTTCTGAGACATCCTTGCAGTTTTATTTCCCAGAGATACCTGTACAAGCTGCTTGATCTTTACGTCCAACAGCTCCACTCATATCAAGCATACGGACTACCAGGGATTCCAGCTTTTTGTCCAGAGCAATTAGAGGAACTGTGACTGATGCAGATAAAACCAAGTTGATCCATTTACGGACAAATTCTATCGGTGTGTGTAATACAGAGTTTGCTGGTGGTTTAAGGGGGAGATGCATGAGTTTCTGGACGAAAACCAACAAGCAATAGACTGTTCGTATTAAATGACATTGACTTGCCTACCAGTTGTCTTAGCCCCCAGATCTGATTGTCCTGGCTACTGTTTCAGAGTCCCCTAAATAAGGAAATGCCCTGTCCTGACAGGGATTAAGATCTACCATAAATTAATATAATTAGCAATAGAAAATTGCTCAAGTATTTGGAGATAACTTCTGAAACACCTGCCCTTATGCACAGCAAATGTCTACTTACATGGTGGCTAAAGATGCACAAAAACCAAAAAATACTGGAAAGGATTAACCAAACAGCATGTGGCTACTCTTGCACCTCCACAAAAATCTGCCAACTTCTGTTAGCTTTGTTTTATAAAAAGTATGTACACAACAATGAAATACAGACAAGCACATACAAATTAAATACAGCATTATACACAATTTTGCAAGATTTCAGATTACTCAGCTGCACGTACAATGTCCTATTTAGAACAAGCTCCCTGACAGGTGGTGGAAGCTGTATTACTCCATTAGTTTCTCACTGCTGCGGCAGCTGTCCTACTCTGGCAAATGTAGTCATCACTGCTTTAACTGTAATACCTCTTTCTTCCATTCCCCAAAAGGCGTTTCTTTTTGGGAGAATACTCAACTGCCTTTTAAAATGGGTTATAAGTATTTTTTTTTTTATGAAAATGCTATTTCAGGTAAATTGAAGAATTTTCATGTATAAATTGAAGTAAAATCTGCTTTTCAGCTTGGCACCATTCACTCCGAGAAAATCAATTTGTGAATAATTTCAGTGTGTCTAAAGCCTAAAATTTCCTCAAGTCTCCTTGCAGTCTCCTTGCAGAGAAACTGTGGCAACAATCTATTTTCCAATATATAGTTTACATGACTACAGTATTTAAGCATACTCATTTGGTTTAGCAGCCATTGCCACTGGACAAAAGAACACCGAAGAATTTCACCATTATGGAAACGTCCTGAAACACCTGGGAGCAACCAACTGCCTCTTCTTGTTCTGAATAGTCTATTACTATAATAGTAGTTTGTGGTGATAATAGACAAAAAATACCTTTATATTAAGTCATTGACAAAGGGGGAAAATAGTCTCTCACAGAATTGAGTTTCAAGCAAGACATGAAGTTATCCTCTTAGACAACTCCAGAAAAAAAAATTAAAAATACGAAAAAAAATTTAAAAGCCCTCCACACTTCCCAATTCAGCAAACCTGGAATAGCTGCAAATGAAAGCCATAAAAGCAATTTCCAACTAGAAAGGATCCATCGGATCTGCTGATGGTGCCATAAGTCCTGATAGGCAATGACTGGACTGTGATGGAGGCCACATTCCAGTTGTGAAGCCTGTTCATGTCCTCCCCACAGAGATCATGTGGAAACTTCCAGCACTGTGACTTCCAGGCAGTCACTGAAGCTTTCACATGACCCATTCACCGATGCATTTTAATGTGTGGACATATGTCCCACTTCAGAATAAGCTAATGTCACACATGCTGAAATCTAGATAATCTGGACGTGCAGAATTTTCAATTTGATTTTAAGCAGATCTGTTACTAAATAGGCAAACTGAAGAGTTCAGAATAAAGGTCAAATCCTACAAAGCTTTAAAAGAGGAAGGGAATCAGAGCTACTGAGTGAGGTATCCAGTTTGCCTTACAGAGAGGAAGTCAGAAAAATCCAAGTGTCAGTGAAGCGAAGAGCGCGGACACAGAAGCAGCTCAGAATGGCATTCACAGATGCACACAGTCATGATCCACAGGCTATGGGACCCTATAAAGAGGGACTTAGGGCACAGCAGTAAGCATAGAGAGGAGGAGGTTGATACAAACTTAGTGAACAATCTTTCACGTGGTGTTAAGGGTGACCAGGAGCTGTGCTGAATTCCGGCTCTCACTGAGAAGCAACCACACAGGAGGTGGTTGGTGGTGGCTGGGGAACTTCTCCCACCTGCACACCAACTGCTATGGAGAGCTGCAGCCCTGCTCACTATACACTTCTCTTCAGATGCATGGAAGTAAACTTTTGAAAAACAGCAGGTCTGTATGATTTGCACAATTGCATACAAAGATAAACACTGTTTAAGAGTTGAAGAAAATTTCCTCTGCCTCTCTGAATGCTGCTGTGCAAGGGTATTGGTTTGGATTCACACGTTTGCCAGTTTACAGCTTTATCACTGCTTGTGATCTGGCAACCAAGTAACTTCCTAGCAGGAAAGAAAAATCACTTCCAAACACAGGTGGGAAAGACCACTTGGTGAAAATTTTTCATTCCTGGAAAATTACCAAAGCTGCAACAAGTGATTTACCTTGTGCTGGATACAGTTGGCCATGAAAAAGAAATCAAACCCAAGAATCAGTCACGGAAATTAGCACTAAAGTATCATTTTTTCCTAGATTCAGATTAGGACCTACTCTAGCAGCTGGTCATAACATTTTATTAGTAGCTACCTTTATCTCCTCTTTCAGCAATGGTGAACAGCTAAGGATGAAGACTATTAAAAAAGTGTAAACATTACAGAATTTAACTAGTTTCTCTACCACATTTTAAGTGAACTAACAGAAGGGCTTAAGTCAAAGGGAGAGGAGGTGTATGATTTTAATAAACATTTTTCTTATTAAAATCTTGATATAGTTTAAATATACCATACAGAGGAAAAAAAGCTATTTATAAAGCTACATACATATTTCAAGTTAATGATGACAGCATATATCATTCTAAATTCCCTCTCTGCTTATCAGAATGCCTTGTGTGTGTATATATGGTGAGCTACTGTGTTATCTGCATAACTTTTGTCTAGCTATACATTACAGGACTTAAAAAATGTTTAAGCTATATACAGAAATATATATACATATAACATATATTTATATGTTATACATACACATACACTTATATACATATACACACAATACATATATATATTATATATATATATATACACACAGTACTTTACATGTATATATGGCCTTTCATCGAAGGGCCTTGGATACTTCTTAGTACCTCAAGCCTCACAAAGCTTTGTGAGCTTTATTTAACAGACTGGAGCTTTGATGCCTATTCTAAACAGGTTTTTTTGTTGCCTTCTACTAACTTTGCACATTTCAGTTAGAGGCAGTTTTGGTAGTGGAAATAATCACAGCAGTTTGATAGCCAGGCATAAGGTATATGTTGCTTTGTGCCTTTATAACTTACTCTCCTTAGTATAAGAGAGCAGCCATACCAGCATGAATTTTCTCTATACTAAAATGTCTCAACTACATTTGTGAGGCTGTACTGCTTTTTATTTTTTAGCATAGTAAAATCTAATACAGTTTTGAACAGAAGATACACTGGAGGCCACAAGTGGCTCCAATCCTCATACATTGAAACTATCCTTTTCTAGGATGATCGATTTAGAGAAAGTATTAGTACCTGCAGTAATAATTCTACATCTATTTATCTGCAGTTTAACTACACAGGTCTGAAACAGTCCACCTTATTTAGAAAACAGGATTTCAGCATCTGTTTGGCAATTGGTGATCAGAATTTGTGGTATCAACTGTACTCCATACCTTTAGCAACTAAATACATGACGAAAACAAAGGCTTTTTTTGAAAATTATATGTAGGTAGCTTTTGTCATCCTTAAACTAGCTGACAGAAAGGAAAACCCAAAGGAGCTCTGGCAAAGGTGAGTTCCACTGGGATTTGGAAGGAACACTACTTCAGCTCTTCCCAACAAAAGGAAGAAAAAAAAATCATTAACTATATGGGGTTGGATAAGCAAGAAAGAACATCACCACCACAAAAGCTCTTATCCCTCAATACTTCAGTCTGCTAAACTTTCATAAATTTATTTGACACAGAAAAAGTAGCTCCTTTCTTCATTAACCAATTTCTAACTCTCAAAAATTTCTCAAGCCTTAGGGAAAAGAAGTTCTAGATTATGCCCTCCCCAAAAACAACCAACCACTTCAGAAGTGAACATACAGTAGAACTCACTACAATGAAGTTCAAGAATTTTATTCTAACCTAATTGCCTTGAGATTTTTCAGAACAAGCCACTTTTCCTTCAATTCAATTCTGTTAAAACAAGGGGTTGCCTGGCCCATTTCATTCAGGATTCTCTGCTAACTGTAAAATGTGGGATAAATGTCTTCTGCGTGTCAATTTTTCAGCTACAAAATTCAGATTTTTAATGAACAACTATGTTTAGTGTATGCTGTTAGCTGAAGTATAAATGGCTTAATAAATAAAAACTATTGTTTCTTCAGTATGACTTGGTACTTTGTCTGTAATTTCTTTATTAAAAAACTGTAACAAGATACTTAAAAAAAGGCTAGATACAAAAGAAGTTAAGCAGCTCACGAACATTAAAGTTTTCCAAAAATGTATCTTCAATTATCATGATCTTATAAACATTTTACAGTTACCAGAAAGTGCCCAGGCTGAGTTTACATAGTTAGATAATGTAGTACAAGTGTTGGGTTAGAACTGGTAGTGGAACAATCTCCTGACTGTCTGTTCACTGTAACAAGGATACAAAAATGTTGATTGTGAACTATGAAATACTGTGCATTGGCCTCATCAAATATGTACAGGAAAAAAACCCAATAAAGGTACAGATTACATGCAAAATATTAGTGATGGTATCTGATGTGCCAGAGTTCAATGCAATAGAACAAAAATTGCAATGGAAGTGGTTTCAAAAGTGAACAATCCCAACTCCGGGATCAGAGCTGTCAGGAACTTTTTACAAGTTCAATATACATGATACACAACTGCAGCCAACCACAAATTAAACACCATAAAAAAAAAAAAAAGTTAAAAACACAGAACATACTTAATTTTTTATTTTGAAATTCCCTACTCCCTCTATACAAGAACCTTTGCTGAAACACTTTCCACAAAGGCAGCAGTGAATTTTCAGAACATTTTACATATTTTCCCTCAGCAAAAAGATAAATCACAGTGTAAATTATATTGTTCTGCTGTCATCTTTGGCTGGGGTTAGGCAAAGGAGTTATTGACTAGCAAACTGTTGCAATCACATATTGCTAGCGCTCCTTAGGCCTTTATGTTACAAATTTAGTACAGGAATGTTTGCATTTAAATCTCTGAAGTACCACCAGGGGTATGACAGCATTAACTTTCATAAACTTTTATAGACAAATGGAAAAATCTACAAAACTTAGCTAGTAATATTACACAGCAATACACACTTTTTATACTCTACACAAAACCAAAATTCTTGGTCTTAATGGCGAGTAACAATTTTTGTTTCAAAATCTGCTTAGAGGAATAGAGTGGGACATAAAGGCGAGAAATGCAAGTGTTTGCTGTTGGAAGATGTTGGTCATCTGGTGGCCTTATTGTGATGGATGGCATAGGCTGGAATCCCTCCTCACTGGCGGGTAATGATGGACTTGAGGTCCAAAAGTAAACCTGAAAAAAGAAGACAGCATTTAAAATTATGATTTACAAGGCTGAGATTCATACTGCCTACAAATTGTGTAGGGACAGGTTTAAGAAAGAACGGCACAGTCACTGCAAGTTTGATAATACCATGTTCTCTTCAATATGCCAAACTAAACGGCACAGTCGTGCTACTTGCTTCTGTACTAGCTTCGTTCACTTCTCTTCCTCAACTGCTCATTCATAAAACTGATAAAAGCAGCATTCAAAATTATCCTGTATCAACAAATCCTCAGTAAATGACATGTTCCCAAATCCATCTGGGAAGGTGGTGACTGCCATCAATACAAATTGAATCACGAATCTCTCACAAACCAATCAGAGACTACAGAATGTAGTACTGGTACAGACAAAAGGCAGCAACAGAGAGTATTTGGTTTATTATCTCAAGTGTGAAATACTGAGTCAGCACCAAGGTGTGACCATAGACACTCCCTGGAAAATGTGCTCTGGGGTTTCCAATTTTCAGAGTATTCTTTATTTTCTTTTAGTAGACTGTAAGGGAGAGATAGTACCTTCAAGAGTAGGAAGTTAAATAAAAAACAGTTTTAAGAAGTGTATAACAAATACAATTTACAGGAAAGTTTTTAAAAATTAAACCCCCTAACAGTATCTTATTCTTTCAAGCTTCTCATCAGTTACTCCTAAAGGGCTTTGAGAAGAACACGGTACCATTACTGACATCTTACAGGGAGGACACACATATTGCCCTCAGAATACACAGAAGTCAGGTGAGTAGATGATCCATGAAGAGAACTCGACCTCAAAACCCTACCAGCCCACAACACAGTTGAGTAACCACAGTTACTCATTTTAACAGCAACTGTGCAGAGTGAAACTGTGCTTCTGTAAAAAACCTATGAACAGGGAGAAGGACACACCACACTTATTTTCAGATACACAAAGGTCTAGGATTCACACCTGTTGCTTCCAGAACCAACAGTCTTACCCAACCCTGCTACCCTGCTCTGCTACCTTAACTCTTCACAAAGTCTCTGCAGGTAGACATAGTTAAGAACAGTATTGACACCAGTTATTCTAATTCTTCTGCACGTTTCCAATGGGAATGGACAACTTACCAGATCTTGTCTTTCCGTCATACTCATCTTCTCAACTATGGACCAAAACCAACGCTTGAATTGCAAAAGCTTCTCAGCATTTTCTCCTGTGTGAAATAGAAAGGTATACAATTCAGCTGCTACACTAGACAGTAAGATTAAGAGATCTGTTTTACATGTGCTGCAAGTTGGATCTCAGCTACAATTGCATTCATGAAGTCCTGATATCGGACACTAGTAACTTCAGAACTAATAGCTTTGAATGCAAGGCCAGCACTGACATAACTCAGTATCACTCCCACTCCTCCCTCCTTACCAAAATGCTCAACTGTAACTAAATGCGGTTTAAAAATTATGTAAGAAAGTAATAAACTTGCATCCATCACATTTATAGTTCTAAGGAATTTTCACAAGAAAGATATACTATCAGTAATACAATCCGTGTATTTAGCATCTAGTGACAGCAAAGTTGAAAAACATGCTTTCTCCACCCTCCCTTAACTGAAGGTAAATATTTTCTAAGGAATGTAAAAAAAATATCCCATGTAATAACTTTATTACAGCTTTCACTGGCTTATTAACTAATGCCAGACTTGAAGAGATAGTTCAAGTTTAATGCTGATAACTACTCCACACAGAAAAAACAGTGTTAAGTTATACCTGCAACTCTGTTTATGACTAAGTTATTTCATACCTGATTCATCATTGAAAGAGGTAAAGCTGATTAGCATTTGCACATTTACTTCACCACAGCCATTTACTAGAAGTCTGAAATCTTCTGCTGTCAAATCTTCTAATGAATTCTTTGGAAGCACATCCAGAAGCCCCTTTCTCATTGCCTTAAGTGAAAACCAAAAATGCACATTGTAACCCTGTAACTTTAAAGACTGACTTTAAACGCATTATTCTCTGAGCTGTTCTTTTCTTTTAAAGCTTTATTATCTGAGATGCAAATCTTCAACCCTACCTACTAGAGCAAATTAAGGCAGTAATGGTTTGAGCTAGTATTTCACCAGGAGCAGAAGCACATGCACTCTTTTAATGCTAAAACGTTCAAGTACTTTGCTAAGCTGAGCTGAACTTGATGAGAATTAAAAAAACCTCATCTTGCATGTTCCTTTTACTTTGCTTCTTCTGACACGTGCCAACTCTGCTTCAAATATATTACACACACACAGATACACACACATACATTCACACAGACATACTCTATATAAGTAAGTAATATCCTGAAAAGATAGCAAATTCCATATTCAAAATGGAATACTATGAATCAATTTGCTTTAGAAAATTCCAAAATGAATACAAGTGTAAGGGTTTTCAACTTTTAAAATAAACAAGAGTCAAACTATTAATATATGCAGACATGGCGATCAAGTATCTTAATTCCAGGAACATGTTCTTTCTGTGAGAATTAGGACCTCAGCTGCACAGAGGCAATCTGGCAGCCTGCTCCCCTATCTCAGATGTGCAGCAGGAAACCACAGTGAGCACAAGCAACGAAGTTTAGATGTAGCATCATATGACAGACTGGCCTTCATTAACTGTCTACTAAAATATATTATTCTGTATGTGTTATTTGACAAGAGCTTAAAAAAAGCAAATAATTTTTAATACGGTTTTCTAGTCAATTTTTACATTTTTGCCAGGCCAGTAGAAGTGGTTTTATAAATGATTTTTCCTTAGAATAAGGATGTAAACAAAGGTAATAAATTATTAGAACAAAGTAGCTGCCAAATACAAAGTTCCAAGAGGATTTGTGCCATTTGAGTTCAAAAAATGAACATATATATTTAGATCCACTATAAAAGAAATCACCCTTCATTCTATAAAATAAATTACTAAAAGTACTCAGTCTTCACAGTACTTCATAAACAGCTATACAATTGCAAAAAAAAATTAAATATGTTTAATCAAGTTGTCAAGACTTTAAAGAACCCTGATTAGCAACACCACAATGAGGAGAATAATTAACTGAATATTACTATTTTTTTTTATTCTTTTAAAAAAAACTCCACTAAAGACTTACATGTAGAGGCTGCTCTGCTACTACCAACATTCGGTGTTCTGCATATTTCCGGACATACTCATATACATTCTGAGGAGTGACTGGTATATTTACACCGTTGGAAATAAGTTCAACCTATGGCAAAGAAATAAGGAACATTTAAAAAGGGGAAAAAGAAAAGGGATGTAAAGGAAATGAGATTATTACAACCACCGCAGTATGCTGCAGAGTGATTTTTTGCTTAATATACCTCCAAACCCAAGCAAAATTCACTACTACAGGTTGGTTTTAAAGATTCCTTAGGATTTACTAGGGTTGCCAGGTTCTATGGTAGGCTCTATATCATTTTCAAAGAAAAAAATCCAGGCTTCAATGTCTAAGAACACTGCACTGAATCCAGGAAGAATAAAATATTTTATCTGCCATCTGAGAAGAGCATGGATTATGTGCACACTACAACCTGCATCAGCTGTCGAGCTCTGAAACTACAGAGCCGCAAAACTAGCCGTGCTTACCTGCCCTCCACCCTCCTCCTTACACAGGTCTATTGCAAAGGCTAAATCCATTGCTGCAAACACTGCATCAGCATCTGTACTCTGGGAAGCGAGGATAAGTTGCCGAAGGCTTTCATACATAACTGGATCAAAAAAAGCGAAGTCGTGCCAGTTCACCTATAAAAGAAGAAGTTCGAAACATAACAGGTGTTCAAGAACTTATTCAAAATTATGTGATCTGTACCAGATCCATGCACTAACAACTAAGGATACAAACACATAGAAATAAATGCAGTTAAATTCCTACTTTCAGTTTGCTTTAGAGGGTACATTAGAATACTGGAAGGAATAAGTATTCAACAAGAAAAACCTAAAGAGAAGAATTAGAAGGCAATCACTCTTGGAAGACACCATAGGGTATTTAAAGGTCATTTCTGCCATTAACTCTTTTTCATTAAAGATTTTAATATGTTGGATAACTGATCATGTGATCAAAACTGAATTTAAGGAAAGATCAGCAGTAACAAACCTTGGTTTAAGTTTGTTTGATCAGACAGAACTTACAATGCTATCAACTAATGCATCAGAAGTGCTGTACATTATTAGTCCTTACTGGGCAGGGTAGTAGTTTGGGTCAAAAGTTTAGGTAATTACTGCTCTGAATTAAATTATACCTACACCTGAGACAAAACTTTAATTACAAATTAATTCCATGAGCTCTCTCAAATATCCAGAAAAACACTAAGCTCTCTGTAAGGTATTGCTTAGCACTGTCTAACACTATAGTTTCTGAGTCTCAGGAAGAAAAAAAGCAGAGACAGTATGTCGTTTCTGAAGAGAGTTGAAGGCTGACCTATTACAAATCATTACATCTTAGTCAAATACATCTTCTACTTCTACATCTATTCTGTTCAAAATCTAGGAAACAAAAAAATTACCAGTCCTCAAATTAAAGACCTCCATACAGTTCCAGAATCAACTCAGCTAGTTAATACATATGTGGTTAGGGAGAAAAAACTCAGTTTTATAGATGAGGTTTTAAGTAATTACAGGAAATTAAAATTTTTATGTTCAACTTACCTTTCTGCCAAGTAGAACTTTGATTACGTGTCTATTTAACGTGATGGGACATAGCTCATTCTGCAACAAGCACAATCCTAGGATTCTGAAAAAATGTTTGGAGTTTGTTTTGGTACAGCAGAAATTACACTAGAGATCTTTCAGCAAACCCACATTTAAGAATTCCAATATTCTAAGACTTAAGCTGGAGCTAGCTTTCCAAAATTATCAGTCACAAATTAAAATCATGGACATACATAATTTTAAAAAAGGATAAAAAATTAAAATTGAACAGGAAAAGAAACTTCAAGATGACATAGGCAGATTTCCCACTCTTTAGGCTCAGTGTGAGAAATAAGAGACCATTAAAAAAATGTTTTTTTCAGCTTAGATCATTGGTAGTCTCCCTGGTGTTGTGTATGATTGTCTTTTACATTTTTCAGACTAAAAAGTTAATGGTAGCACACCTGCCAATGTTTCGGAAACAATTCAGCCTTGCTTCTGTGTTTTTACCAGGTCTTGGTGTATAAAAACCTCGTTTTCCAGGTTGGTAGAAAAGTGGTGCATTATCATCCCCATCATCTGTATCATCTAATTCCATATCTACTACACTGCGGCTGGATCCATGTCGCTTTCTATTTTCCTGTTTTGAAAGTTAAAATGGCAATTAGCACACAATTCTAGTTAGTGACACAAATCAAGCTATTTGCTACTAGACCCGAAGATTCAGATTCTACTGCTTAAGAATTCCTGTGATACTTCCTAATTATGACATTTTATACTTCTGACCAACTACTGTTAATCCTTTCAAAAGAAAATGATTAAACAGAACTTCGTCATGCATGATAAAGAAAGCTTCCAATTGTTACCGGTTTTAAAATTAACTGATAAAACTGAATCCTACATAAATTTTGTGCAACAGTTCATTACCTGCACTTTATCTGAAGAGTCTAGCAATCCAAGATCCAATATACTGTCAGCACCATTCTCTCTTGAGAAGGGAATAAAAAGGCAGATTTAATTTCACCATCACAGACTCACAGAAAGATACAGTGGCTTGGTTACAAATGGACTTGAAGATCATCTAGTTCCAACCCCCTTGCTGTGGGCAGGGACACTTCCCTCTAGACCAAGTTTCTCAGAACCCTATCCAACCCAGCCTTGAACACCTCCAGGGACCAACAGCTTCTCTGGGTAACCTGTTCCAGGGCTTCACTCTCCTCACAGTAAAGAATTTCTTCTTGTTATCTAATCTAAACCTACTCTCTTTCAGTTTGAAGCCATTCCCCCTTGAATTGTCACTACATGCTCTTGTATAAAGTTACTCTCCATCTTTTTGTTGGTTCCCTTCAGGGACTGGAAGGTCACCATTAGGTCACCCATAAGCTTTCTCTTTTCCATGCTGAACAACTGCAGTTCTCTCAGCCTTTCTTCATAAAACAGGTACTCCACTCCTCTGATCATCTTGGTGACCTCCTCTGGACTTGCTCCAACAGGTCCTTCCTGTGCGGGGGACCCCAGAGCTGGATGCAGCACTGCAGGTGGGGTCTCACCAGAGGGGCAGAATCCTCTCCCTCACCCTGCTGGCCACGCTGTTTTTGATGCAGCCCAGAACACATCTGGCACATTGCCAGCTCATGTCCAGTTTCTCATCCACCAGCACCCATCAAGTCCTTCTCAGCAGGGCTACTCTCAATAAGGAACTGTCATATTCTGAAACCAGTCAGAATAGATTAAACCAAAGCCAAAAAGTTACTTGTCCAAAGAAAAATATCTAGAGTATCAAGGAGCAAGCTGCATATATTGGAGTTAGATGTAGAACAGTACAAGTGCTTTGGCCACAAAATCAATTCTCACTTTTGATAATTTACCTGCCATGTGCAATAATGAGTTCCATTGCTTCATCAACTCTTGCTCTAAGGGAATCTTCACTAGCTAGTAACAGAAGCAGCTGAGCAGGAGACAATTCCAGCAACATTCCTGTGATTTTACTTGCAAATGCCTGGGGATAAAGGAGTGATAAGTCTTACTATTCTCCTCCAGTTATCTCATTTTCAACTATGACCTTACGAAAGTTTTGGTATTTTAAATAGAGAGTGCATTACAAGACACCTCCTAAGCTAAACAACAAATTGGAGAAACAAAATCTTAACAAAATTAAAAAGAAAATAAAATCAGTCTTACATGTTTGAATACTTAAAATTATGTTTCAATTATTTCAATCATGGATAAGGAAATAAATTTCTGTATTACAAGATGACAAGAACAATCATTAAGTGTAATTGGGAAGTCTTACTGGTTGCATTGCTTGCACTCGAGGGTAGAGCCGCTCTCCAAGGGCTTGTCTGTGTGCTGGGAGAGGGTCAGGGTCATCACTAGGATTTCCTTCTGATGCTGGTCTAAAAGGCCGTGTGTCAATGGACAGTTGTCTTCTGAAGTCCCTTAAGATAATCAGAGCAGTTTGTACTCATTTCAAAGGAAAATGCAAAAATCCTCTGGAAACAGTATTATTTGCACACAGATTCGTATTAGCATTAGCTTTGCTGCTGGAATAGTAGTGCTGCTCATAGCTGCTTGGAGAGAATGAATCAGAAAGAGAGAATCAAAATGAACCAGAGATTTTAGTATTACTCTTGTTTTGGATGCAGCAGTCAGACATGCCACCAATGGCATTGCTGTTTCTAAACCACCTCACAATTCTATTCTAGTACACAAGGTTTTGTTATTGTTTTAGGAGAAAAGACTGACGGCCTGTGGTGCAGATATAACCTATTAATGCTAAAGTAAGCAAAATAATTCTTAAAATAATTAAAACTACAGACTGAATTTCAAGAAATTACTCTGCAAATTGCTCCTGCAAGAGACTCCTTTAACTGGAGGAAGTAAAAGTATCTTTCCTGATGACATCCAAGGCAATTACTCTATTTGACAAAATATCTTCATCAAGTTAAAGATTTATCACTTACCTATCCCTATCTCTCCGAGAACCAGTTCGCAAGCCACTACTTCTCCGCATTTCTCTCTCTCGCTCCCTTTCCCGATCTCTCTCTCCCCTATTTCGCAATCTCTGCATCAGACCTGAAGGGCAAAAAATCTCATGAACTTAAACATCTTCATATTTCTCTCTCCTACCTAAGTCTCAGTGTAAGGAAGACTAATTTTTGGAAGAGCTTGAAAGACATCAATAAGACAGAACCACTTCACTTGAAGCAGTATTTGAGTTCAGCCAAACTTAAGAAAGGACCTGAAGTGTTTGTACCAACTTAAAAATTACAAAATACTTGATGAATTATATATATATACTTTCAAAAAAATTAAAATGTGTTTGAGGAAAGTCAGATGGAGCAGCCATATTAAAATGTATAAGCTCTTAATAGCTAAAATCTTGACAATTATTACCTGCTGGAGAGAAGGATGCTCAAAAAATCTGAGCACATCTAAAGCAGACTCTTTGCAGGAAAAACAAGAGGTTCTTGTTTCTGAAAGCGTGGGAGGGGGAAGCCATTTCCTTGCTCCAGAGAACAAACACAAAATTTTTATGGATTCTGGGCTGAGCTAACAAGAGATGTCTCCGGCACAAGGCCAAGTATTTCTATGTAAAATAGCACCCAAGGTTTTTATGAATATTTTCTGTAAATGAACTGCTGTGCATCACTTACTTGTATGGGTACCCTTGTTGGCATTCTGAATGCAATCCAGATTTGGCAGTTTCTCATTTGACAGAAAAGCCTGTGCAATAGCAGTATAAAAGCTTCGTGCTACACCGCTGCCTTCTCCAGGCTCGTCCTTAAAAGTTACTTTCACTCTGTGTACAGCCATCGGAGTGGTAGCACACCTGCGACCAAAATGATTGTTGAGCTGCCTCATGGTCTGCTGAATTAGAAGATCTCTGTCTCGATCAACCTAGTAAAAAATACAAAAAATTTCTTTTGTTACCAATTACCATACTGAGAGACTTTCAGTTTCACAACAGATTTCTCGACACTGCTGCACAGATTCAAAAAATACCCATCAGACTGGGAAAAACTACAGAGTAATTGCAACATAACTCACAAAGTATGATTTAAGGCACCTGCTTGCAGACTCTGAAATACAACTTCTCCTTTCAAGTTATTGTAATAATTCAACTATTAATGAAAGTTTATTCAAAGATAAACTAACATTTTTTACCTCCAATGTTAAATCCCTTGATTGCTGGTTTCTAAGTTTTTCCATCTCCCTGCGGAATTTCGATTCCTTTACTTCAAAGCCTCCTAATTCAGTCAAGATCTAAAAATAATAAAAAAAAAACCAAACACAAACCCCAAAATCAGAATAATCAGGGAGAGTCACAATTTAGTTCTAAGAGAACTGTCCTTACGCTGAGAAATACATACCGATCCAGGCTCTGCTCCAACATCTTCCATGAATACTCTACCAAACAACTCCAAAGAAAGGCGCCAACGTCCCAGCAACATGTCATGAGAAATAACCATGCCCATGAAGCTACACTGTGGCCTGAAGAAAAAATGACAGATACATGGAATCAAGTTAAATTTCAGATTTTGTGTACTTTGGCTTTTTCTTACCCTCTGCCTTCAACTAAGTTTTTTACTTCTGATAAACAATGACACAATGCACTAAGTCTGTGGACAAAAGCAGGTGAAGCTGCTTAGTATCAGCAGAAACACAAGTCTTGCTTCCAAAGGGTAATTACTCCAAAAGCAGGTAACTTTTGCTGCTACACTGTTACTTATCTCCCACCAATCATGACCCCTTCACTTCTTTTAAAATAGCTGTAACTGAAGTGAGGGCAGTTGAATCCCTAACTGCATTAAGTGTGGGCAGCACCATCAGACAGAGATGGCAAGCTGTGGATTCCAACTCCTCCTTCCAGCTTGGCTACCCAGGACGTCACAGTAGGTCTCCAGCAGGAAGTCAGGGAGTAAAGGAAATTTGTCTACAGTTTGCACAGACCTTCTTGAAGACTGCTGGACTGTTCACTTTAGAAGCTACTAATCACAAACTTCAAATGCAAACTAAATTAAGCTACCCATTTTAATTTTAAAAACACCTTCCAGAATCCCAAATAGCCATTCATCACAGCACTAATATTTCAAAGAGTAATTTTTAAGTCAGCTACCTGAAAGATGTGAGGGGCGGCCCTTCACTTTCTGTCAATCCTATCTCTGCCAGCAAGCTGCTTTTCAGTTGTGCTGCAAGATCGTGAGCTGAAGGCCCTGGTTTTGAACTCTCAGATTCTTCTGTAGGCACGTTTTGTTCTTCCCCTTCCTTCTTTTGCCGATTTTGCATGCTCATAACATTTTTTAAGTTGGCTGCATAAGACATTTTAGTTGGAAGAACCTAAAGGAGAAGTAGAATTTAATTGCACTTTCAAAGCAGCCTAAAAAGCTTTTTCAGCACATATATTCATAGATGTGTATTTTAAATCACAAAAAAGTGAACACTGTAATTGAACTGTTAAAACACAGTGACCTCAATCATTTCAATAAATACAATTTCCCCACTGTAAGTTTGCATTTCATATGCTTGCCAATTAATGTTCAGTCTAAAGGCAAGTCAAATTTGCTGGACTATAGGAATACTTAAATATTTTTATCAAAAATAATTATATAATTAGCATTCCAAAATTACCTCAGAATTGTACTGCTGCGCTTAAAAATGTTGTCTGAAAGCTGCCATGTATCAACAATCATCAAATTTCTACATTAAGTATACTAAAAAGATTGCAAGTTTTCACAGGCACTGGGTTTTTAAATTATCACTCTAAATGCTACATAAAATTCTCTCTGATAACATTCAAGTGTCTCTTTAAGGAATGTCTAGTTAAAATTACCATATTGTTTAAAGTACTAAAGCTTTTCATTTACCTCAAGGCAGTTTCTATCCACTGTAACTTCCATCAAGCACTTGCCGCTGTTGGCAGAAGATGAGTACAGACCCTGGCTGGGTCGGCCAAACAGATCTTCTTTGCGAGCATTTGGCTGAAAAGCAACAAGAGTGTTCTGGGTCAATAATATACTTCGGTGAGGAATGAAAAAGCAAACTGCAGTTTTCTTCCAAAACACCATCTCTGTTGTCACCTGTAATAGATGTGGCTGGTCTGCCAAGGGGATGGCCTCTGCCAGAGGAACCTCAAAAGGATTGGGTGGAATGCAGCCAAGGAACGTCATAGAGTCTGAGCGTCTGAAAAATGGATGGTTTTGGCCAGTCTCTGCTGGGAGGGTGTCATCATCTTTGTCGTTGAGTGTAGCACCTAAATATCAGAGATTGCAAATCAGTTTTCACAATCATAAAAGCAAAGGATATAAAATGCCAAAAATTAATATCCTTCCCTCTTAACTAGCTGACTAGAGGAGAATCTCTGCAAATTAATACTTCTACAGGATGCTTCTGCAAATCTGCTTCTGCTGTGTCTTCATTAATTTGCTGAGTTATCATTTTTATTCTTTTTACTATACCTAGCTTTACTGAACAGGCACTCCTACACGGTATGTAGGAGTATACATTCTACCATTTTCAGCTAGTTTCATCAGATCAAAAAAAGCAGTTCAACTATGATTCAAATTTTAATGCAAAATGGTAGGTAAGGGCAGAAATGCTGCAGAGTTTAGTGAGAAAGGAGATGAAAGGATGGCCTTGAAATAAAAGGCAATGAAATAGGCAATGGCAGAAGAAACTCAGCGAGACAACAATGCTAAGAAAATCTTACTAAACCCCAACTTTACATATACAAGCAGCAAAATTTATTCAAAGTCTCAGCTAGCTGAAGGGAAAAAGCACTAAGAAAGCCTGGCATTTTGGTATGCTATGTCAATTTTTGTATACTAACTTTGATTGGTATCATCATCATTTTCATGTTCTGAATCTTCGTTGTCAAGACCCAGTTCCAAAAGCTCCCGAGTTCTTAATAAAAAACACCCAAAACAACAACAAAGCAAAACAAAAGAAAAAAGAGTCAATCATCTTGAAGAAATTATTAGGCAAAACACCTATATCTGTAGCATAACCAGGAAGTGTACTTTAGAGTTAGACATAACAAAAACTAAACTAAAACTGCAGCACTCTAGAGAACTTCTCATTACATACTACACTGCTCACAGTTACCCTTAGAGCCATTTGGCCACCTACCAATTTTGATCTTAAAAGTTACAGCTTTGGGGAATGATGCTGGTTTCAAACACTGGATTAATAAAATCCTAGGAACCCTGCACTAGTCGAAGAAATATGCAAGTGAATACTATTCCAAAATTTAAAACTAATCTCACTGATGCAATTTCAGAAGGTAAGTCTGCAAGCTGCACATTAAAAAACTTAATTTCACTGTATTATACTACTGTTCTGTCAAGAATTTTGATTATTATTCATTGCTGGCAGTTTATTCATTATGAAATGTTTTCTGAAACTAGATGAAGGCTGATAAAAGTTCATTTCACTCAGACTCTACAATGCCATCTAACAGAAGCAACTGTTTGAACCATCCACTTTTACATGGTCTCGGCCTTCAGAGTTTTAAAAGCATTTCATGCAAATTTTGCAATTCTTTAGTGAACAGTTATTTGAGAGATTTCAGTGTGTGAAATTTTTTGGGGGAAAGCGGCTTCTGCAAGTATGTTATTGCCTGGAAAAGGGCTAAAGCTGTGGCTATAACTACTCAAGTCAGACACTGCAAGAAATTGATTACTGTACTGTATCATTCTTACTTGTGAGGAAACTACTGTTGATAACACCTCCCTCTGGTACACCTCTGAGGTCATAACAAACCTTACATTACCAAGAGAAATACAACATAGTATTGTAACTGAAGTAGCAATCCAATATATATCTAAAATATCAATAGCTCATATTTTACAGTTACTAAATTTGTAGAGAAAATGGAAAGCTAAGTTTGACCTGCAGTATTGAAAATCAGGACCAGAAAGGCGCAAAGATCTGCATTTAAGTGTTCACTAGGACTGCTTGGATACATTACCTAAAAATCTAGTAAGAAATGAGAACAGATGGTGTAGACTACCAACACGTGGACATTTCTATTAGCATTAATTGGCATATGAAATGAAAAAAATATAAAAAGAAATCCTAAAACATCTTAAAAATTAATAAATGCACCTTGTAAAATGCCATAGTTGAAACACCAGTTTTTCAACTCAAGGCCATTTTCAGCTATTGATTTCCCTACTATGCTTTAAATATCAGGTGAGTCTTAAATGCACATAACCAAATGGAAAACAAAACCACAAAGCCCATTATATCAGATAATGACATTTTCTCCAATGTCATCTCTTAACATGTTTGACAAGGTATCTAAGTAAGTTGTCATCCTGTCAAATGCCTGTCTCAAACTGAGGAATTGTCTTGAGTATGTCTTTTAGAGGCACAGCTACAGAGTTAAAAACCCAACTCAAGTTTCAACAGTAAGAAAACATATTACAGTATAAAAAGAAGTGAACTGGGTACAGCAACAGGCTTATCAAACACAGGAACATTATATACCATTATAGAAATTCTTTTTATAATATGTATGTTACCACAGACACCCACATACAGACATACAGATTAATGCATATATTTACATAAGTTGCTGAGGAACAATGCCAATGACTGAAACAAAAGGGCTTACTCTACTTTTACTTAAGTTATTTTTCCTAGGAGTCAACCTCAATACCTTTTCCTTTCCAGCTGAGGAGTATCCAACGTTGTCTGTTGATTCATTGCTTTAATCCAATAAATGAGGGCTTGAAAAACATATGCTACGTGCTTTAGCGAGCAGACATCTAGAACAGGCAGCACATCCGAGTGCTCATCGTTGTGAGAACGCATCAAGGACAGTGCATAGTTCAGGAAATCACCACGTGCTGACATCATTCCCTGACGGGCACTGAGTAAAGTAGCACGTCTAGTGAAGGAAAAGGATTGAATACAGAGACATCAGGCATCACAGGAGAACATATATATTATTAGTAAGCCTTATATTTGAAATTTGGATGTAAAATCTCAATGAACTCCACGCAAAAATAGTGATAACAAGCTACAAGCACAGAACAAGCAGTTCAGAGGCAGTACATTGCAAACAGTTAATGCTCAAGATCAATCTAGTATGTCAGAATAAACCAAACAACACAGGAAGCCAACATAAATCAAAACAGTAACTACATTCCAGTGCTGCACAATTAGATTCCTAAGATATCTATGAATAAGATTTGACTATAACACTGATAATTCATTTGCATGCAGAAATCAAACTATTTTCATACCTTCTTCCCTCAAGTGTTCTCAAGCTGGCTTCCTCACGGGCTGTCATCCTTTCCCTTCTAGCTGAGTTCTGAGAAGCATGGAGAGGATGATTTGGATGCCCAGGATCACCAGCAGATGATAATGCCGAACCATAACGCAGCTGAGCTTCAGTAGAGTCCATGATACTGACCATCCAATTCCAAGTAGGAATAAGCTTTTCTTCCACATAATTCTATAGAAAATGAGATTTAATTGGTTTCACAAACGATAGAACTAGATGACGAGAATGAAATCTTCATGATTCCCTACAAAGAGGTTGTAAAACGAGGTTCAAGAACTACTGATGACCGGTTTCTGAAAGCTCTGTTGAGACTGCTGATTTACTGTGGTGGTATGCAGCTCTCATCACTTAACACTTTGGTATCTATAAAGCATTCTCACCATCTCTTTCTCTTTTGGGCATCTTTTCTACTCCTCCCCTTATGACCACTCAGCATCTCCCAGGTGCACACAACTTGGCAATTTCAGCTTAATTCCTGAGTTTCTATTAGCTTTAACAGCCCTCATCTTACTGTGGAATTCACCAGCCACATCTTTCACCATCCTTCACCCCATGCAAATTACTCAGTGAAGACAACAAAGTTAAGACCTGCACAGAGAACTATTTCTGCATAAAAGTCTCACCTCCTGGTCTTAACTTTGCTTCACCTGTTCACTTCACAGCACCGGCTCTGCAGCCTGCTTTTCTTGGCACCTGCTAACTCCATTGACTGGTTGGATTTTTTTGATCCCACATCAGCCTGCTTTCTTCATTCCTCTGCATTCCAGTCTTCAAAAACATCCTTCACACTTCTAATGCACTGACCGAACAAAATGCTGTCTCAACCCCACTGCAGTGTCCAAATGAAACCTCCACTGTTCAGCTTTCCTGTGCTAATACAAACCTCTTGCTGCCTCAGCTGGACAGATCCCTTGTACACTTTCGCTGTTTAGAATCTCCTGAACAGAAAATTATTTTAGCCTCCTCCATAATAAAACGACAGTTTCTTTCCCTGTTTACCCCAGTGTTTGGTCCCAGAATATCTTTCTAACCTTCCTCTCCCAAATCAGAAGTCTTTTCCTTCCATCACACTGTGAAAACCATACACTGTGAAAGCCATACAAATACCATGTGGTTCAATTACAAGTAAATATATTGTCAGCAGGTTTCCACATCCCTACACTGCACTGCTAATGGAAAACAGCATCCCTTGATTTCCCTACATAGTAGCTGTTACTCTGACAGCTGACTTCTGTACCAAATTCAGTACATAAAATTTTATCCTATACATTATGTCCAGGTACAAGTTTATACATACTTTCCAAACACTCTGGAGGCCCTCCTGTCTTGTCAGTCTCTGAAACTAATGTCTATACATGAAGGGGAAGACTGCTGTCTGACATGTATTTTCTCTACAGATGCACTTTACATAACATTTCAAAAACAGACAGTCAAGAGCACTGTATAAAAAATATGTGCATAACATAGAAAGGATGACCATGTCCTTGAAGGAAGAGACAGTGAATGGTACATTTATCTGTACAAATCTTTTATCTCATTTAATTATTTGGCCCTTACTTTATTCTTATATAGACTCAACAGTTCATGTCAAATACAATATGGCAAGAGATGTCTAGCAGAAATCCCTAGTCAATTCTGATTTAACTGTTAATTACATACCAGTGACATTGTTTAAACAAAATCAACTAAAGTTCCTTTTTTGGAAAGAAAATATATATATGAAACACTACCAATTTAATAAAATAAGTAACCATAGTTACTTTAGCCCACACTCTGTCTTAACATAAGAAGAGCCTGAGAATGCTGGGACACTTAAGACTGAAGAAACCAACTCAGGAGGATCTTACCAGTGTGTACAAACACCTGATAAAAAGGAATGAAGTATACAAAGCCAGACTCTTCTTAGTGATACCCAGTGAATGGACAAGTGGCAAGAGGTACAAACTGAAATACTTGGTAAGTCCCTTTAAACTCAAGAAAAATTCTCTTTCACTGTGAGAGCTGTCAAACATTTAATAGGTTGTTCAGAGCAGCTGTGGAATCTCCAGCCTTGGAGATAATTCAAAACCTAGCCAGACAGTCCTGAGCAGCCTGTTACCATTGACCCTCAAAGAAATTTAGACTAGCCAATATGCAGAGGTCACTTCCAATCTCAACAATTCTATAATTTCACCTAAAAATCCCCAGCTGTATTGAAATTATGTTTGTCTACGAAAATTTCTATGTTCTTACCTGCAAGTTAACTGCATCTTGATAAGTCAGCTTCACTGCAGCTGGAATCTGGGAGTATACTAAGTGATTGTATTTGGGAATCAGACCCATCAGGTCAGATATCTGCCGTATCACAATACTGTATGCTCTTGCTAAGCTGCTTGCAGATGTTAAATAGCTGCTTGCATTGCTGGCTTCAAGTGCTGCAGCAGCTGCTGCAGCACTCGTACTGATGGTACCACTCCGGCGTAGGTTTGAGGGATCAATATAAATCAAGCCCGCTGAACTTGCTAAACATAAAAGAAGAGATGACATTAACGAACTCATTCAATCTTTGCTATGTTGTTTGTGTATTGATTGATGTCATGAAGATTTACAGAAATAAACTTGTAAATATTACTGACACCACAACTGTAACTAGCAAATAATTATTAACTACAGTAAGCATACTCAGATCTTGACTGCAACAGATCTTTTCCTTTTTTTAAATTCAAAACTAGAACTGGAACAGTCAAGGTAGGTCAGCAGTACAACAAAGGAGATAAGATTTCATCCTTAAGAGAATAAACAAGAGCAGAGGAAGGAAAAAAACCAGAGCTAGCTGGCATTCATGCATGCAATTCCCTCAGACTTGCCTGCAGGCGTTGACGTACTAGAAGGAGCTGTGCTGGTAGTCCTCTGGTTTTGGGTATTCCGTACAGCCCACTGCATGGAACGGGGAGCCTGGGCAGCACCATTGGCATGGGAGCTATTTGTGGTTCGCTCCAGAGGCTCATCAAGCATGAAGGTCTCCTGCTCTATGTCATCACTTTGACTGCTGCTGCTATCAGAGTCACTGGAATCATTTGATTGAGAGTCATCTTCAGAAAAAAATGCTGGAACGCTGCTAGCTCCTGTTGAGAAAAATAAGCAGTAACAAACAGCTCCACACCTGTGCACATATGTATGTATCATGTCAGCATAGTAGACTTCTTCCACGAGAAACTGCACTATACTAAAAAGGTTTAAGTACCACTATGAAAAATGTTCAATTAATTATCCTTATAACATAAGGATATTAGAATATTGCTAATTCTCCACACGTATAATGAAAAAGCAGTATGATTACTTACACTTCAAAATATAAATTAAGAAGTGATTTGATTTAAAAAGTCTTTATTGATTCTACATCTAGGAAAAGAATTCTAAAAATTATGTTTCTAAATTGGACAGTAAGACACTTGCTCTCAAAAACCTCTACAATGATTGCTCAGATTTTGTGTATTGATTTAAACCACAAACCACTGTTTTAAACTTCTACACTTTAAAATAAGTGAGAACATTTCATTTCACTACACAAGTGTGAGGTAATTTCTAACATGCAGATCCTCCATAAGAGCAAAAAATGTAGGTCACATCTAAATGCATTTCCTTGTCCAAAAAGTCTGTACAGTACCTTACTATTAAAGCAAATGAAAACCAGGAAATCTGGGCAAGAACGAACGTACTTACTCCTAGTATCTAAATTTCACCAGCTCAATTAGACCCAAAAAGATGTGATGTACCTGTCATTGTAGGACACGAAAAAACAGATGGGACTCCAAATATTTGAGAAGGCAAACAGCATAAAGAAGGCTTTACTGTCTAATTCTTAGTACCTTTTATAAGGTGTTTTGATACAGACTTAACATGACTGGTGAATAGGAATGACACCTCTCTAATCCTACTGCATAAACTAGAGAAACGGAACTAGAAAGGTAAAACACTACTTGGAGAAAGATTGTTTTGAAAAGGATAGCTGTTTGCCAAGATTGTTTTGAGAAGAAGCTTTCTTGAGATATTTTTCCCTTGGGAAAAGTTAGCAGCTGCTAGCAGGCTAAAATCTCTCAGACTCAAACATCAGGCCCACAGTGTACCTGCTTCTGACCCGGCAGTCGCTGCAGTGACAACACTTCTGCGCCCACTGGCATTGTCCTGGTTACTGTGGTTACTCTCACTGTCACTTTCTGTTTCAGCAGCAGCTAGCAAATCCAACTCCATATCACTGCCTATAAAAACAATGAACAAACATCTCATGTTCAGAAGACAAAATTATAACTACTGTAGTGACTCATGTAAGACAAAAACAAACCCCAGACACTCCTACAATAGTATAAGTTAATGGATATGCAGGGGGGGTCATAAAAACAGTGCAGACACCCAACAACACCTGGAGCATGTTTTCTTAATCTTCCAGCAATTAGCCACCCACTCTCACTCTGCATTGTACATGTATATTCAACACACAGTGAAAATAAAGGCTTTTAGGATTCAAAGTAAGTCACTCCAGCCAAAAGACTCCACAACTCTTCATATACATGTACTAGGACAATTTACTATATACTGTTTCAACTAGTAATTAAGGAATTCTTGAAAACTTAAAAAAGCCCAAATTAAATACACAGCTTCTATTCCAGTTTTAAGCTTTAAGAATGAAATGTTTGAATATTCATCCAATCAGTAAACAGATTAACTGTACTGTAACTGGATTGACTGGAACAAAAAGCACAGTCAGAAAGAGAAAACTTTTTTTTAAAATCATATCTTTGAATCATCTAATCCCAAACTAAGTAATACAAGACAAATCATAATTAATTCAAACATTTTCATACAAGACTGATTAATTATGTCTACAAGATATTGAACCATAATTAAGTACTTTGTGATTAGTTTGAGAACTAGCTTGCCAGGAGTCAAATCACTTTTGAAAGCACACCTACCATTGTCATGGTTTGACATTGGCCCAACCATCAACATTTTACAGTAGCAAATACAAAAGGTAAAATACATTCTTAACCAAGAATGTAGTAACATCTTATACCTGTGGGAACTTAGTATTTTCTCCTCGACCAGAAAAACTTCATGTACTTGTCTACTACATGTTATCTCTACTTTTACACATCTCCTTCTGTAAGATGAGCAGTCTGGAAACCCTGGATTCTCTCTACTTGTGCAAATCTCCCAAATCGTTATCACTGGTAACTCCAAAGATGCTTTTCTTTTTGATGCATAGTTTTCTCACACAAGCAGTAAATGTGCAGGATGCACATTACACATACCATCCTCATCATGCTCATCATGCTGTCCTTCTGCTTCAGCATTTTCTTCACCATGTTCTTCCTGTTCATCATGATGGTCTTCTTCACCAGCCACCCCCTCAACCACCTCGACCTGGACAGAGATTGTAATATTATGCCAGACTATCTTCAATATCAGAGAATCTATGTGTTTTCCAAAACAGAGTGCAAAGTTTGATTTAAAACAACACATCTTGGAAAGATGACCTCAAAATTGAACTGATGTGAACAAAAAATGAACTTACAGCCACAGTAGTTGTACGTGGTGGTACAGTTTATAGTGTTGAGGGGAAAAAAAAATCACATACACAATAAAACACCCTTGGACATTAGATTTGAATGCTATAAGGATGAAACTGACTACAAAACTGATAATTAGCTTCTAAATACTGAAGATGTATCATGCTGAAAAATCCTCTAGCTCTCTAACAGAACCTACATAATAGTTGCCATGTGCTGAAAGACTTTGAAACTTTTTAACAGGGAGAAATAAAATAAAGAAAACTGACCTCTTCTACATCAGCTGAAACAATATCATCTTGTTCTTCATCCCTGCCACGAACTGGTTGTGATTGGCTGATTCGTCTTTGCTGAGGATTCCTTATAATGTAGGATGATTGAGATTGACTAGAACTTTAAAGAAAAATATATAAAATAAATACTCAAAAAAAGTAAGACTTGGACCTCTGGATATCACTTAATGGAAAGCTAACCAAAACTCCAAAATAAAATCACTTTAAAGAAGTCTTTGAAAAGAACAGACAGTAAGCTTTAACACGTTTTACCTGCTAGACTGGTCAGACGATGGTCTGGGTGGCAGAGGCTCCACAGAAAACAGTTCTTCACTTCCCTGCATGGCATCTATACTAGTGCTAGCAAGGGTAAAGGGTGCTGTAGGACGTGCAATTCCCATCCTGACTGGAATAATCAGAGATTCTGCTACATTGCACAACTCTTCAACAGCATAGGGCAATAACGCCTGGAATACACGTTTACATTTTCCAATTGGCTGTGGAATAAAATTGCTGGGAGAAAAATACAGAAAGATGAATGTCAAATACTTTTTTTTCCCCAAAAAACTTCATAGCAATATTAATTGTCCTAATGTTTTTCTCAAAAAATTAGATAATTAAGAGATACATGCGTCTGTGTGTATAGAAACAATATGCACCTATTCAAGTCAGTGAAAAACATTTATCATTCAATAATTCAAGACTAAGGCTTGATATCTAAATCTACTACTGACAAACAACCATACACTGTAATTTTAATATGTTTAAAAAACCTATCTCCAAAAACCCTAACACTGTAAACAAAAGGTTTGGTATGAACTTGTAAGTTTAACAAGCATTGCATAAAGAAGTTACATGACATACCAGCAGCTATTGCATATATTTCCAAACCTGTCTACAGAATACAAAATAATTCAGATGTTTCTGCCTATTGTTGATTTTTATCAACTCATTTTATAAGAAAAAAAATGTAAATAAAGGAAAAAAAACAACACAATCAACACACATCTTCACCACTTACTTTTTCTTTTTGGAAGAAGCCATCTCCACACTAAGAATGACGAACACTCTCGCCACAGACCGCAGGAATCTCATTGTAACAGCAATAGCTTCTTCTCTGCGTCCTGGCGTATACTTGTTTTGTAATTCCTTTACCAGAGTACCCAGCAAAGTATCTAAAAGCTGAAGATAGAGGTCATTACAACTCATTAGCTGCATGCAATTTTGAAGCATGAAAAAAGAGAGATTAAAACTCAAAGGGAGATCATAGTCACAACACCAAGATTAACTTGAAGTTACATTCAAATTAGTTTCCAAGCACATGACCTGAGATACCTGGTAATATCATATTATCCAGAAAACCTATGTAAAACATGGCTAAGAGGGCTTACCAAAATGTCTGCTGTACATTTGACAATAAGGCAGTGTGTAAAACAGTCCAAGCGAATAGTTCCACTTTGCTGATTAAGGTAAACTTGCTCTTCAGGCAGAAGATGACCTATCCTACTGCTTGCACTAAGACTTGGAAAAAACAAAAAGAAAGGAAATAAATTTATATAAGTCAGCAGGTGTCAAATATCAGATCAAACTTTACATTAACAAGTATGTGTAGATACACACGGGTCTTTATTTTCCTGGGAGCCAAACATGATCATGGACTTCAGTGCATTCCAGTCTTGTAAAACACGTTCCAGAGCTAGCTGGGCAAAACGAGGAGGTTCTAAATCATGATCAGGCATATCAGAATCTAGAAAGACAAAACAAAAAAACCCAAAAAAGCATAAGGAGCAGGTACTGAAATATGGAGTTTGCAATTAATTTCACCGAAACAGCTCTTACCTTCAGGATTTGCGGTTTTACGATTACGATCTTCCCTGATTCTAGGTGGTCTGTACTGGCAGTGTTCTACAGTTTGCCTGGCAACTGTCTGTACTAAAAACAACAGCAGATGTTCTCCCCTGTAATGAAAAAATTGTTAGTGGAAATCCAACATACCACATATATTTACAAAATAATTTTAAGAATTCTGCCCTAGGCAATGCTAATATGAACTTGCCTGCTATTTGGCATGGTAACAAGATTTGTGGTGGTAAGCAGGCGGTAAAGGAGATCAAGGCGAGCAGACTTTTGTCCAGCAATTAGTGTTTTACACTTGCACTTCTCCCAGCAATCGCAATAGGCTGTTGGGGATGTTCGTTTGAGCCTACAAGAAATCAAAAAGATGAACAGCAACACTGTTCAATGACATATCAGACCTTTTCTACACAAGCTGAGACTGTTAGTGTACACACTTAGATTGCTTTTGGAGTTTTTTGTTTCTGATAGTAGCAAAATACCAAAACCCAGCCTAAAAAAGAGAAATACAGATTTTTAATATGTGGCAGCACTTGGCGTTTTTCATCCATGTTTCCTACACTCTAATCTTAAGAGGGCAGTTTCACTACACAGCTTTCAACAATGCCTTAGTAAAACTTATCCAGGATCATTTATTCTTCCCTAGAACAGCCTCCATCCAAGAAAGTTAAGCTGAAAATACTCATGACATGCAGTAAAATCTCAGTAACTGTTACAGTGCTGAGAATATCTTTACAATTGTATTTGTTAGCTTATTACAGCTAGGATATTAATGCTGTAACTTTGACACCCTGTAACAGCAGCACAGAACATATGCAGCTTCAAAGCTTTGAGTCAGGTTGATCTGAGATTTCTTGACTGTTTGCTCACTTTTCCCTTTGTTACAGTTGATTTTTAAAAGATAAATATATTACATTTCTTTCCAAAAATTCACAAGAATGATCCGTCATCAGCTTTCATAAAACTCTGAGGGGCATCCAAAATTAAAACACAGTACTATTTAGATGTAACGTTCTCACAATATTATACACTTTGAAAATTATTCATTTACTCTAAATACTATAAAGTGGAAAGTACAACACCGCTTCAGGTTACTCTTTCAATTCTGACATATTAAATAAATTTTATAGAGCAGACACAATACTATTTCATTAATCTTCTGTTCTCTATGTTTGGAACACTTCAAACAATGAAAAACTTTATTAAGTATCAGTAAACAAAGGAAACCACAAAATATTGATTTAATTGTAAGAAATGGAACACAATACTTACTTGCAGTCATGTCCTTTGTGACAGACCCTTGCACATTCTGTGCAACAACAAAGTGATTCCAACAGGCCACATGTTCGGCATTCAAATATATCCTTAAGAAAAAGGGAAAAAATATTATGCATAGTTTTTTCCTTACAGTGCTTGCAATCTCACACTATTTCAGGTAGCAATAAAACTGCACTTTGTTTGAATTGATGCCTAAACTTAAAAGTAGGTCAGTTCTACAAAGTGAAACTTAGTTAAGTTAGAATATTCAGTGTTTTCAAAGAGCCATGTCCATCAAAATTTTTGCCAAAGTTAGCCAGAGGGGAAAAGCCACACCCAGTAACAACCATGTTGTGAGGAACACTGTCAGCTTTGAGACTACACAGCAGTTTGAGGAGGCAGTAACTACATCAGACTTAAAAGTTACAGTAATTTAAACAATGCAATTAATAATTTGAAAATCAGGTTATTAGACTAACACAATACATGGTTGAAACACATTCCTATTTGTTTTAAAAAAAAAAAAAAAAAAAGCTTACTTGGTTAATATGTTCTGCACCAGTCCAGGTAAAACTGCATGTATCATTACAACACAAAACATACAAAGGAGAGTCATCTGGATTTGTACCAGAAGGACAAACCATTCCCATAAACACATCATCTTCTTTTTCACTGGAAGTTGCTTCAGCTAAAATAATAGAATAACAGTGTTAAAAACAACCCCCCCCCAAAAAAACCCAAAAAAAGCCCACCAAAAGAATCAATTCTTGGCAGATGCTTGACATTACAAAATCTCATACAGCATTAGAAGTTTGAATAAAACCTGTTACAGCTTTTTAAGAACACTTTCTGTTTGTGTCACATTATTTCTGATAGAAGCCACTGCAAATTCCTGACTGAAAAACACAAACATTACCTCTTTCCCAGTTTTAAATTCACTAATATTTTAATCAATTCAATGAACCACAATTTTGAAGGATTACGGAACATATTCTTAAAAGGCATATTCTTGTCCAACACAAAGGCCTACAGAACTGTGGTGTGACAAGGTCTTATGTGCTTAAGTTTTTCCCTGAATTCAATTTCACATATTCATCTTAAAAAACTAAATAGTGACATTAAAAGAGAGTCACAAAATATTTGTTTGTATACAAGTCTTTTCAGGAACAGGATCTAGCTTGGCATCTCATTGTATCATATCAGGTTTTTTCAATTTCACGAAAGAAATTCCATGTGATACATTTGTGCTACCAAAAAATAGTACCTTAATCCACTGGTTTATAAAGCAATTAAATGCCAAAAAGACTATAAAGAACACAAAAGCAGTAATATTCATAAAAATCTACTGCAATACACAGACTGCAAAAGAGAAGGATCCTGGGTAATAGCAAAAATTCTAAAACATGCAGCAATCTACAGTGTTAGTAATGACTCTGCACACATGCCAAAGTTTAGAAGGAAACCACGCACTAACAAGAACTAAAACTGTTGTACCTTTAGCAATTTTCTGTGCAGTTTCTAGAATTGTAATTGCAGCAGGATATGCCCGGCCACTAACTGCTGACATAAATGGTGTCATGCCTCTCGCATCCCTAGACAAAAAAAAAACCCAACAGTCAAGTTAAAAGACTGAATTTTTTTCATTAAAACAGGAGACATAGGATGCAAATATACGAAAACTTAGCACCACTGATCTTGTGCAAACAGAAAAACCACAGAGTGAATAAGCACTCTTGTCTATTTTACCTCTCTTTAGAGAGAAGGACACATAGCTTTAAGGATGGCAGGACACTACAGCTGTATTCTAACATTCTCAATTTAACTGACAGGTCTTTATGCAACTTTTTTTAAAAGGCTTCTATGTAATTGATTTAAGACAACATAATATTACAAATGATAGTGAGAATTCATATGAAAGTCCTTACTTAGCTGACAGTAATTCTCGAAGATAAGGCTGTAGAACAACACTATCGCACAGCAATTTCAGTATGAAATGAGCATTTGCCTTCCGATCCTTCGATTCCACTACAGAGGGTTCTGTAGAAGGACCTGTAGTAAGAAAAAAAAAATTGCAGAGAAACAGTTTTTCCTCAAAAAATTATTACCTGCTAAAAGCAAGTAATTCACTGGGGTGAATAATTGGTAACTTGACTATTCAGTGGTTTCACTAATACTTCACTGAAGTACTGTAAATTTCAGTTCCAAATTATTGGAACACAGAGGGTAATCACAATTTCATGCTGATTACCATAGTTTTAAATATTTGTCACTCTTCATGTATGTTTTGACATGAAACATAGTATGGTGCTTCATTTACTTTCTGCACAGTTGAGAAATTCTGCTTCAATCCAATCTTCATCTGATAAGAGGCATTTTTTTAATGCAGAAAGTCTGTGCAAGCAAAGACAGCTTTTGAGACAAGCTTCATTCTAAAGCACTATCAAATAAGCAGGATGTCCTCACCTGGTATTGTGGAAGTGCTGGGTCCTTGGCCGGTGCCAGTCGCTGCTGTGGTAAGAGATCCCACAGCGGGGGCCAGGATAAAATCAATGTCACCATCTTTCAGTAAACAGAACAGCAGGATGTATATCAATACATAAAAACATCCCTAACAACATGCTCTTGCTGCAATGTCTATCACACTGCAGGCTCTCTGTATTTAACTGGTAATCTTTCCCACGAACGGCCACATTCCTAGGTCTGTAACGTGACTCAGCATTACAAAGCAGACTTCCCAGCAGTTTGACACCAGCATCAAAAACACATACTGGATTTAAAAACAGCTGTTAAGTCTTCAGTAAACTCTTAAAGTTAGCTCAGTGAACACGTGCTACCTCAATGGTATTAGACAGATTTCAGTGTGAGACTAAAATAAGTTTTTATTCACCTTAAAAGTCATCGGCTCTTTATCAAATCTCTCCTTTTACAGTCTAATGTGAATATGAGCAAACTTACCTGGATCCATTGCAGGAGGATCCGGAACCCAGCTGGGAGGAGCTATTGGTGGAGAAACTGGGTCCTGGTGATCACTTGATGAAGCACCAGCTTCATGTCTGCCCAATCCAGCAGCTCTCAAGGATCTTCTCATCATTTCTCTTAATCTCAAACTAAATACAAAACCAAGGCAGAAATGCTCTCATTTTCATTTATAATTAGAACACATTTAAGAAAAAATTCACACTGAAAAAGGAAAACAAACTCCTCATCACCATTTCATTTCAGCATAAATAAGAATGAGCCAAGAGGTATTTTTCATTACGTTTTGTTGCATCACAATGTTTTAGCCTTGGAAGAGGAGTCACTAAGTAATGCTTCAAGTCAGGTCTGAGGCCAGAATACATTCCTAGGCACCACAGCATTGCCTCTTGCAGGCAGCAGCTGATGGGCATTTTTACTGTTATTTGACATTCTTTTTAACCCAAGCTCATGGCCAGGAGTGTTAAGCTTTTGCAAGGATTTGCTCTTGTTGTTACTGTTTTAAAAAAATCTAACTACAAGAAGAGGTTAAGGAAAGGATAAAATATGAGTCTTGATAGAATTTCTTTTTAATGACTGCTTAGAATAAAATTAATCAACTTAAATTCTTCCCCAGTGGTGTTATATTGGTGTCAGTATTATTCACCTGCTTAAGTGACCATCTCCCTCAGGAATTCTCTTAAAATAAGCGTGGACACCATCACAGTAGTTCTGTGATACTTAATACTTCTCGGTAAAGAACAGTAGAGCTTATCCTCAAAATCTCTTTTCCCACAAGGTGGAACATTTCCACTTTACAATTGACAGACAAAACATCAACTCCAGAAAGCAGTTTTCATTTAGAAATATCCCACCATTTGTTCTCATAGAAAAAAGGGTTCAAAAAACCACTAGAGCTCTGGTTTGTTGCTTAAAGAAGTGAAATGCAATTTTAAGCTAGCAACAGAGGCCCATTCTTAAACTAGACCGAAGGAAAGAATTAATAACAAAATGGTAGTTAATGCAGAAATTACCAAACAGAAAACAAGAAGAAAGCATTACTCAGTTTACCTCCTGCTGCTTGATGATCCTGCCCTATTTCCTGGACCATTACTTGACACAACAGATATTGCATTTGCAATAGCTTCCACAGCTGAGAGCCTTTCAGCAAACGTATTCCTTTCAGAGCGCTCTGCTTCTGAAAAATTAGGAAAAGTGTCAGTGGTAAAATTTTACTTGGGAAAATTTAAAGAAAGGAGTATAAAATATGGAATGTCACTAATTTTTTTTTTTTTAACATCTATAGAGACAGACTAGGCTCATATACAGATTTTTATTTTGGATGAGTCAAACAATGATTCTGTACAAGCTTTCAGTATCATCAACAGACAAAGTCCTATCGTGTAGTCAATTCCAGACACTTGCTGAGTTCAAGGCTTTAAAAACAATGATAAAAACAAACAAAATTAAATAAACAAAAATAAACCAACAAAAATAAACCAAAATTAACAAGGAAGGGAAAAAGCACACAAAAATAAACAAACAAATAAAACCACCAAAACACCAGACCAGGAGAACAAGAAAACAACCCACACTTCATAATGAGCATCCATGAACAATGCAAATATGTGGATTTGTAATATACACACTCTAGGTATGAACATGCATAGGAGAATTGTGTTTGGAGTATAAGAAGGCAGTACAATCAGTTTATATCAGAAAGAACAAGCATTTCTTCTAACATCTACAACCCTAAGCACCATAACACCTACAGGTTCTAGTCATAATGAGGACCAGATTTGTCAAGTGAGATACAGAATATTAAAGTGAGATACAGAACATTATTTTTTAAAAAAAACAGGTTTTGGTATAAACTAGATGGAAAAGGCCTATTTCTGAATAAAAAAAAGTATTTCCTTAAAGTGACTCTTATCGCTCTTTCAGGACATGTCTCAAAGTTGCGAGGGCTAGTGCTCACTTTCCATTCAAAGGCTTTTCAAACTGAGAGTCACCATTCTCTACACACTTATTTTCATCAGTGACAGTATTAAGGCCTGGACAGTTCCCTTTTCCCCCCTTTTTTTTTTTTTAAAGCAGAAAGTACCACTAATACCTTTCATTCAAAGAATGAAAGAATAAGGTAATCTGATGGCGAGTGTCAGCTTTTACGGTAAGCTCATTCTTTAAATATTTCTACTCATCACTACCCTAAGTAAAAGAGATTCTAGGTTTTGCTTGTTCACAAGCATGTGCAGGCTTCTTAGACAAAGATCACCAACTATCCAAAGAAGACAACTATTAAACAGACAGCAGTGAGAGAATACTACTGTTGTATCCCTAGCTACAAGCTGATTCGTAGTTGTCAATGAATTGCCATTGTACTTGCGCTGAACTCATTTCTCAGACCCACTAGCTCTCATAACTCATGACCCATCACTTCTGGACCCCTCTCACAAGGAGTCACAGCTCTTGTGAGCGATCCCTCAAGCAATGCAGCCATTCTCTGCAGCAGAGGTTTCACCTGTTCTGGAGAAAGTAATCTGTAACTGAATTTTCACTGTTCCACTTACAAAGCTAGCATTTGTTTTTGGAGAACCATCAATTATACATGCTTTGGGTCTAACAGGTGATTTGCTGTTCTATTGTCTAATGAAATCTGTCCCAGTTCTCCAGGCAAAAATCCTGAGTTTTTATGTGTTCAGTGACGTTAGCTGAAATTTAGTATCACGACTTTTTAATGATTTCACATGCTTTGGGCATTTCTTTTAGACATGCTTTTCCCGAAATTGGCAAGACTGAGATATCAATTCACAGAAACAAAGCAGCCTTCCCCCAGCTTTGCAGCTCTGGGGCTACTTCTCCTGCAATTTATGTATCATTAATCCAACACTGCAGGAGCTATAGCAAAACTAAGCACAGGATGTGAGAAGAAGAGGAAGAGAATGGGAAGGGAAGAAAAATAGCTTGTCCCTGCCCTCAAAATTTCCTTTCTGGCACTTTAAAAGAAATCTGTATGAACAAGAGTGAAGAATCTCAAAGCAGGTACTAGCTGAGAAGTGCCACTACATTCTGAAATTGTTAAGAAACATCCAGTCTGTGTCTGGAATTGAAGCCTTTACTTCTAAATCAAACTTCTTTTACAGTTTAAGAGACAACCATGTCACTCATAGACGGGAACATAAGTCACCACTGCCCTCCAGATAATAAACAGAAAATAAGCTTGTCCTAATATCCATCACTAACAGAGTGGAAGATACATGTGACCTGAATCTAAAGATATGAATCTCCTTCAAGGACAAGTTTTATAAGGGAAGAAGAGAGAGGCAGAGGAGTGTTACAAGTCTATAAGGTTCATGGTTTTCACTTTTCACAAAGTTAAATTACACCCAAATGAAGTTACTGAAAAAAATGTCAAAGGTTGCAAAGACAAGCACTCAAATTAGGAAAAGTCAGATTAAATTTGCCTATGCAGCCTTATTTCAACTTCCTTGCATGCTTATAGTAACACAATCTTCAGTTACACAGTTAGGTGTTGTTTATTTTGGTTTGGTTTTTTGTTTTGTATTGTTTTGTCACCCCACCACCCTGCACCCAGCAACAAGACCCCTGCCTCAATCAGTGCACAGGATGGACGAGACACTAAAGGTGAAGGGTTATACAGAGAGCAGGTTGTTTATGGCTGGTTTGCTGCAACATTAGGGAGGGGTGTAGTAAGGCAGCAACAGCTTGGGAAGAAGAAGGGGAAACACTGTCTTGTGCTTAATGCCACTGAACATTGCTTTGGAAAACTGGAACCTATTTCTGCCACATCTATCAGCACACATAACTTTGTGAAACAAGTTTTTACAGATACATTATACTCATTTCTGGACACCTAAAAGGTGCCTGACTCACAGAAATAATTAACATTCACAGCACAACTAAAACTATGATTAATCCAGTTCTAGAATTCAGTATTTTGAAGTAACACCTACTCAAAATCAGGCCCTGGGTTTCTCAAACAGAGCACTCAAAATTGGTTAATAGCTTTGAATACAGAAAAACTTCAAACTATAACAAAACTCCAAGCAAGAGATGAGAAAGCTGCACATTTCTCCCATTTTATAAACAGGGATATGAGGAACAATTAAGGTCTATAAATGACTAAAATTCAATGACAGCACCATACAAAAATCCTACAAGGAAGTTCATTTGTTATTCAGTGCAGGGTTTGTATGGTGTGCAAGAGTAAGGAATGGGGCCACACACTGAATGATGAGGATAAAAAGAAATATTGAATAGCTACCCATTCGGTGAGCACCGTCCATCTTGTGCACTGAATGAGGTAGTCCTGTGGAAAAAATAGTATGACGGTGTAATTAAAGACCATTTCACAATGCATACCCGTGTACAGCACATGGGTGAACTCAATTCTGCCATTCCCTAATTTTTGAGTGCTTGACTTAGCAACCTTGTTCTGTTAACATGCGTTTTACATAACAGTATTTAACAGACATTTTAGAATGGTGTCAGTAACTGGCGTTAATAGGTCATTCTTCCACATTTCTTAATACATATCACTGACAAGTAGCACTTCTAATTGAAGGTATTAACATATACTAGAACTCTTCAAAATTATTAAATACCATTTCTCATAAATTTTACTAGTGATATAAAGGGGATACTAGTGACACAAAGGTAAAAAAATACTTTTTCCATCTAACATTAACACAGGAATGTCAAAAGTTTTTCCAATCAATAAAAACAGTTTAGTGCTTTTTAGTACTGAATTCTTAAAAAATTCTCATAAAACCTTATGAGACTAATAAAAATGTTGTCTCAGAACCTTTGAAAGGCAAGGGCACATTTTAGGTGCTAAATTTTAATATACCCATATATGAAGAATGCAGCCTTTATTTCGTATTTTCTTGAAAATGCATGAAAAGATTACTTTCAAATTATTTTCATTATATTGTTGAGCTCACCCTCTTCCTCTTTTGTTTCCTTGTTGCTGGTTGGAAAGCAAACAGACACACAAGCATGCAGAATATTACGGTTTCCATCACATCTGTGGCCAAGGAACGTCTGCAGCATTTGTGGATTCTGATCCAAGACAACTGCTTGTTCAAGATTCATCAGGTATTGTCTGCAAGCCTCATAGTCACATCGAAGAATGTGCTGCATCAATGTTTGTTTCTGTACTCAAAAGAATAAAATATTTTAGAAACGTAAAGTACACAACATAGCTATAAGCTCCATAAATACTTTTAATTTTCTTCTGATTTTGAAATTAACAGGAAGGTCTTCATCTCCAACACTGGCTGGAAGTTAGTGCAGGAGCTGTTTAGAATATGCGTCATCTCAATGCGCTGTTAAAAACGTGCATTCAGGCACAGACAAGCAAAAGGAACAGAGCAGCAGAAGCCAATAGGCTCACAAAAGCATTCCTTTGGCTTCACAGTTGGATTCTTAAGATATATTCCTTCCATTTCACAGCTCCACATAATGTGGGGAAAGTGATACAACTGAAAAAGCCTAAGGATCTACACAAACAAGTTCTAACCCAGTTATTTTTCAAACAAGTGATTTATGTGCTGAGAAGTGAATGATTAGAAGCTGTTGAAGGTCTGGGAGGTTCACCCCATATATAACCATTTTTCCCACAATGATGGAATACTACTTCACTGTGAAATCCATCTCAGTCTAACAGGTACACAGTACCTCTGGGTGGCAGCAGAACACACAGCAGAGCTAACAAAATACTGACAAGATTTTACAACTATGACATACAAATTCACAGCCTAACTACTCATACAATATCACTGATGAGGACAGAACTCTACAGGTGATTCAAGTGAAAAAACCTTCACTTTCCTCTCCTAGCTTTCTAGTGCATGCTCCAAATAGATAATTGAAAAATAAAAACATTCTCAGGGATCCAACCAGAACAAGTTGTTGGACCTCTGAGTAAAGCTGTGCAGCCATGAGACAAATGAAATTGCACAGTGTTAGTGGATATGAAAAGGTAACCATTTCAAAATCAATGCCTAAAAAAACCTTACTAATTAAAAGCCTCATACAGAAGTCATACACCCCGCAATAAGGGTCTTTCATTTTACTGGGGAATGTGTTGGTGTTTTCATGTTTCTAAGGGAATCTTCAGTTGAAATTAGCTTCTTTCATATAATGAAAATACAATCAGTATCTGAACAAGAAGCTACTTTAAGCATAACTTTATAAAAGCAAGAGAAAAAAAGCATGATAATTAGGTAACAGAGAAAATATTTTACCTCAACAGCCATAATGATAATAGCAGCTTTCTTTTTGATGGTCGAGTTAGCAGGAAGATTTGTTAAGGAATGAACACCCATTCCAAGACTACTAATAGGTGGAAGATCAAGCCAGTCAGGGTCTCGTATCCCACCCATACAATCTTTTGCCATTGGATAGATTGTACCATTTCCATCTCTAAGAATAATAGGCGATTCCTACATTTGGGGGAAAAAAAGTTTCATTATTAAGTCTCCACAATTTATAAATATTATCCTTCCCAAAAGGTCCAATTCTTGACCACCAACAATTACAACAACTTACCCAAGATACTCATTTATGTAATTGACTCCTATCATTACAAGTGGTGCAACATAAGATAGGAAATTCCCTTTTGCAAATGCCTGAGACGTGCTTAACATAATAAATATTACTACAAGTATCTTTCTTATACATGCATTAACTAACATTACATGTGAAACAAATAGTACTTATACTTTTAGCTTACTTAAATGCTCCAAGCAAAGCTGAATATATTGAAATGAAACATTCAAATTCAATTACTTTGCAAAAAAATGTTTTCTTCAATTATCCTAAACAAAGTACACCACGTTTATGGAAGAGTTGCACAAAACCTCAATCATTTTTAGTGAATCTGTACTTTCAGTCAATTACAGAATAATTTTTTTTTTGTCAATATTTCCATTTATTTTTAAGAGTGGATTTATATCTGACCCAGTTCCAAAATATAGCTAGATCACATTCCAAAATGCAGCTAGATAACAAGTTGATACTAATCCAAGAATCACTGTCACCTCGTTTCCCCCCTTTTTTACATACAAGGTATAGTTTAAGGAAGATGTGCTTAGGTAAGTTGATTGCCGTTCCCCTTGTGCCATCAAAATATTAAAGGTAGTAGCAAGTTTTTCATAAACTGTTGGAAAAACTTTTTTTTTGCCAGATTTTGGAAAAGTATTACTTAAGGTTGTACCATCTCATTCAAAGATGACAGAAGTGATGTACAGAGAGGTTAAATGATTAAGATACAAAACCACAAACCTGTCCAGCTGTAAAAATAGCAACACTTCTCTCATTCTGACCCAGGAATGCAATGCTGCTAGTAGGGAAATTATTTTCCTGTTCAGCCTTTCCTGTGGCAAGGTCAAATATGCAGTATCGAACCCAGTTCCCAGTTTTCAGAACAGCATGCACTCCTTCAAAGACACATGAAGAAAAAAGTTAATGTGTTTTACGGATGGTATCCAGTCTAACTAAAGCACTTTCAAGAAATTACTGATATCTATGGAAGCACCTGTTGATGTCGTTTTGAAAGGAGTTGTTTTTCACTTGGATGAGAGACAGATAATAAAGCAACCAACAGATTTGGACTCATGGGCTAAGTTCTACTTACCTTTTGAATCTACATTTACTGCTAGGATCTCTGTTTTTTCAGGAATACACAACTTTTTGGGTGTTCTTTGAAAACAGTCAGGAACTTTTGGAGTTCCACCAGTTTTTACAACCTGAAAATAGATGTAAAATTTTAAGCTGCAATTAAGCACACGTAGTGCTGACACTTCAAAATACTGTTTACTCCACAATTGACAAACACATACCTGCAGTTCATCTATTCTGAGCAGCCTACAGTCTTGGAGGAGAGAAGAAGGATCAGGATCGGAATTAGAACTGCTCTGACAGTTTGCATTATTGGAGGTGCCTGGAAATTTCACAGCAACATACGCACCATCCACTTTTAGCACCTACAGGCAGAACACATTACAGTTTTACCAAAAGGCTGAACAGAAACTGATTTGCTTCAAAACAAACTACACCTTTTTCAGGGAGAGGAAAAAATTTACAATATCCAGTCTTAAAATTGTATAGCTTTTGGTCATTAGCCTCATGATTTTGCTAAAATCACTGAAATTTGAAAACCGTGGATTTCCTAATGACCTCATAAAGCATCCTGAATCATATCAAAGATTCTTCCATTTCAACTTCCTACATCCAACAGGAGCAAACATCAACTGACCAGAGAAGCTCCTACTGGTACCCCCCTGGTCTCTTTCCAACTTCCACCTCCTGGAAACAGCAGGACAACTTCATGTTTAATAGCCTGGATAGACCTTTCTCTTCTTAATTTGTGCAATCACTTTTGGAAATAAAAACTATTCTTGTGGCAATGAATTCCAAACATTAGCCAACAATTCAACAAAAACAAAGTCTACACTAAGTCTCCCTCTTTAAATGCCCATTAGCTCTTATATTACAAGACAAAGGAAAAATCTTTTTTTGGCCCCACCTGAAAATTTTCAGTGCTCTTTCCTCAACAGGACTGTACACAGTGGAAGAAAGACCTGTAGGTTTACGGGTCCAGTACTTGTTCTGTACACTCAATGATCAAGTTCTTCACTCAGTTCCTTAGGACTGAAGAATACAATCAAGTGTATCCACATGTTTTCCATATGTGTGTGTCTGGCCTCACAAGGAAACACAAGCTATTCAACCCTACACTGACATAGGCATTTCTAAGACTGTAAGCCTCTCTAGAGTTGCTGCCATGCGTATCTAATCAGAACTGTCAAAACAGGCTTCCTTGATACAGGAACTTCTTGTGCTATCACCAAACAGAAAGGCCCTTTGAATTTCCAGCTGAGACCATAGTTTTGTCAAAATGAAAACAAAGCTAAGGCAGAAGGGGGTGGGGAAAGAACAGACAATGTTTTAATTATGAGCAGAAATAAGAACTCTATATGTTATCAGTCTTGATCAAAATGAGATATAAGCAACCATTAGTCTTTAATAAGCCTTAATTTCTCAATAGTTTCTACACAGTGCTTAACAAAGGTCTAATGTAACCAACTTTAGCTAAAAGGTTTCCAACAATAAAAACTGTCTCAAAGTTTCAAGATACTGTATGTAAGAAAAATCCAGACACTTCCATGTTTTCTCCCAATTTCTCTAGCTAAGTGCAGCCTATCAAGTGCATTAGAGAAAATGATATATTAACAAACCTTAAAGCATTGGCAGACTTTTATTTTGTAACAAAGATTACCGTGGATAGAGTTACAGCAGTTGCTCCCTACATGCCGAAACTTCCCTCTAGAAGCAGAATTACAAGTTCTAGTAGAGCATCACTGATAGCTCTAAGAATACTACCCAAACAGTTCAAAATTCAGACCTCATCAAAAGATTCACAAACATTAACCAACATCTAGACTATACAAAGACAGATTTTTATTGAGAATGGCAAGACAACTCTCTAGACGAAAACTGTCGTTTAGTAAAAAAAGTTTATTCCATGTACATTTAGATGTTTCTAAGATAATCAGACTAATTTACAAGCCTGTGATCACACACCAGTGGTTCAATCAGAGCTTCTAGTTCAACATGTAGAATCTTTTTCTTAAATTACTAAATCTTGCAACAAGAACATTATAAACTTGGGCTGCTTTCTGATGGAAGCACACCTTAAGAACAGGTACAATTCCCCAGTCTCTAACATATCCTATCACACTAATTAAAAGGTTTTTACTGCATGCTTTCTGGCTGGTCTTAGTGTTATCAACTACATCATTTCCCACTTATATCACTTCTGACATGTTCAGAGAAATGATGACAGGTTTTAAGTACTGGAATTCTTACGGCATCCACATGACGAATTTTTTTCTTTCCCATTCTTGAGGAAAACATGTATCTTTAAAAACTGGAAAATATGCTTATTAAGATTTTTGCTAAGAAGATAATCACCTCTTCAAAATAAAATCAGCTCTTTAGTTAAAGTTACTAGTACAGCTGTTGGCTGTTATACAGAAAGAAACTAAAACTATTCCATGATGTAGTGAGCAATGAGTTTGAGTGAAGCATTTGATAGCAACTGTACATAGAAAGCTCCAAAGCAAAGATGTGGCATAATGAGCCAGCACCAAAGAAGATAAATATCCAACATAAATATTCCTCTTAAATTCAATTTATCTAAGTCTGAGGTAATTGAAAAACTCATTACAAAAATAAAATGTAAAAACTTAAAGGATTGAGATGCTTCAGCTTACATAACTAATGTACTACTGATACTGCTGAAAGTTTCACCAATTAGAAACAAGCATTTTACATAATTACATACACAATATGAACCTTACTAGGACTTAATTAAGAGAATGAATCGAATGAAAAAAGCAAGCAACGAAACAGAAAATTAAAGAATTTTTTCTGAAAAGCAGAATAACTTTTTAGTGCATTTTCAACTACAAGACAACAACACTTGGTCTTTTTAATGGAATAAAAAAAATATTTGAGAAACTAAAAGATGAACACAGTTGTTAACTCCTCTATCCTTACTATCAACCCACTTCCACAGTCCCTAACACCAGAATGACACTGGAAATCACTGGATCTTTCCCTCTCCAGAATCACCACATTCTTCCTCAAAACACAGGAGCAGAGGACCAGGGAAAATAATTTTTTACTTCCTATCCAATCTTCTTTTTGAAATGGAAGAAATTTTAACATCAGAAAAAGCTTCTATCTCTATCCAAAGGTAGAATGAATATCTTAAAAGAAATACAGACACAAATTTTAAGAACACTCAACTTTGAAAGATTACAAACAGATTCCTAATAGGGAGTGAGTAATTCTTCTAGGACAAGATCCAGTCTGAGCTTTTTTTATTTATCCTTCTCATTGGGAGGCTTCAATCTCAGACAGGAATCAAAGGAAAACAAGTTCAAGTGACTGACTGAAATAATGCAGTACAAAGTAAGAACAAACTACTCAATCTAAATTTATGTTTTACAAAATTCCTAGGAGCTGATAGGCTTTCTGGGTGTAGGAACTGCAAAACTGGTAATACACAGGATTCTCACCTGGTTGAGGATAACTTTGATGACCAGAAGCAGTTTGGGGAGGCCTTGGACACTGCCAATGGAAAGCCTCCGACCAAAACGAACCGCAGCTGCCAAAGAAGAAAAAAGCAGCTCCAACCCAGGTTCCCCATCCCTCTGTTCTAGCAGTGGTTTCAGACACTGTTTAAGCCATTTCAGAAGAGATCCAGAAGCTAGTGTGGTTAAGTAGAATATTCCAAAGCGCATGGGATCAACAGAAAAAAGCTTTTAACCCTCTGATACCAGTGAGCAATAACAAAGGCTTATTTCAGCCTTTTAATATCTTTTCTCAACAACACTAAAAGAACACTCCATCAGACTTCTCATTAACACAGACAAGAGATGGGACAAGTGCCAGGCTATTTCATTCCATCAGTCTTCCATTAGGTAGATAATCCTGGAATGATTACCTCTTCCATCTAGTGGCAGATTTGGAGGAATAAAAGCTTAATTTTGTTCCAAGGCACGACGGATTTAACTTGAAATGAGATTGGAAGGTAATAAATTCCAAGGAGCAAGGAGATGACTAACTACAAGAGTGTATCTAGCAGACACGCACTCTGAATTTCTTTCAAGACACTCCCCACACACACACAGTGTAAGAACTTTGCACTCTCATCACATTCCCTGGTCATTCCCTGCTTTGGCATCATATGAAATCCACACTTAAAAGGCAATGCATAAAATGCAGGTTGCACGATCTACTGCTATCAGAATGATCACAAACACTCATCTTGGATGCAGCACTCAGGGGAGAGCTGTTATACAATCAACTAAGTGCCCAGACAGACACAGGTACTTTAGAAGACACCACCTTCTACCTGCCCACCATTCTACAGAACACAGCAGGGGTCATAAAAGGATTTTAAACAAACATTTTTAGAGACACACATCCATAAGCATGGGGACATAAAATTTCTAGAAACAACCATTTCAGGAACACAGGATGCACATCAGTAAATCTGAACCCCTCCTTTCCTAAGTCTAAATTCCACCTCCTGAAGACTAAGTAAAAATTTTTCTTTTTATGTAAAAGCAAGAATTATATAAATAATTTTATAAGGCGACAGAAGCTCACGGCTACCACACCTTATTCATTTTCTTCTAAAAAATATAAATGTTCAGACTTCCAGATGCTCTTGCAGGTAAAAGGATAAAAATAACTGCTTTATTCCTCTTACTCCTTCAAGTCTGAATCATTACATAAAGCAAGATTTTTGGCCTCAGAAATCAATTCGTTTAGTGCAATTGACTTCATATTGTGCTCAAAAAATATCCACCAAATTACCAGTGTGTATTTCTCAAGGATGCTCAAGTATTCACATGCTCCACAACTATGTATTTTACTGAGTGACAGCACTTTGAGAGAAGCTAAGTGTTGCTTCATTGACACCACACTTTATAACATCAAGCTCTTAAAACTCAAAGAAGTTTCAAAGCCTTTCCAATTTTCTGAAACACCAAGGCTAACGTGTTCCCAGGTTACACTGGAATAGTATATTCTCATGCAAGATGCTCAGGCCACTGAAGCCACCCATAACAATATATCAAAAATATGACTTTCCCGATTGTCAGTCGGTAAACCGAAGACCACTGAAGACCAGATTAATGTATATCTGGGTGGACTATAAAAGGGTAGAGAGAACTTCTTAACTCATGAAACCAAAGGAGCCCAAACCTATCTAATCGTGTGTTTGCAGTCTGAACCTCTGTACACACACATTCAAAAATTACTTACGGATACAATAGTCAGTTTATTCAGAATTCAAATCCTCTTTGTACTTAATTCAGCTCACAACAAGCTCAATTACAAACATTACTGTTCCAGAACGAACAAAGTGACTCCGGAGTCTGAGGGGAAATCTGCCAAGGGTAAGCCTTCTGCAGACTAAGGTGCCTCTGGTTTTTCTTCATACAATCACATAACTGATCCAAATTACAAACAGAACATATAACAAGGCTTAAACTTGTTTATTGCCTTGTAATAAACTGCATTTCTGACTTTAAACTGGACACTACCAGGCAGAAAATAATTACGATTTTGTCTGCTGGATTCTACCTAAGCTCTAAAGATAAAGTATTAAAAAACTGTAAAAGGGGAAACATGAATGGCAGTATACATCACTGGAAAAGTGATTATACAAAAAGGAACTAGAAGGACAGCATATTTCATGTAGGAAAATAAGCATTTTAGTTATAGACTCAGCACCTGTAACTCTGTTCGGAAGACATGCCACTTACTGATTTTAGCACCCCAGTGAAAATATAAACATAAAAAGTCAAGCTCTTTTATACTGATTATAGTAGTTCTTGATGCAATGCACAGACACCTTTGCAACTGTATACAGAAATAGTAGAACAGTCTCTGTACTGAAAATCTGAGGATCTAAAACAAGAAGGAACAGATAAGGGCAAGAGGGACTTTCCCGAAGATGGTATAAGAGAAAAACAATGGTTTCAGCAACTTCAACTAGATCTCAAAATCTTATTTAAAGAAATTGAAGTGTTACAATTGACTAAGTTGCTCCATATTCCCTTCTGCAGAAATTACCTAACCTTGATAATGAAAATTCATTGTGAGCCTGCTCCTTTCAGAGATACTGCTCAAGGCAAATCTCACACTGCCACACAAATAAATCCACTAGGGATGCAAGTAAAATAACTAACTTCAGCTGCCTTCTGTTGGACAGTTATTGATCCTCTTCTGATAACATTTTTGTAAATCTTCTGTGTGTCAAGTAGAAAGCAACCCAATCTTTTCCTTTTGAGGAAAACCTTACTGGTTTTTTCATTGTTTTAATTTTTGAAAAGCATACCAGAGAACTGTCTAGAGGACCTAATCCCTCCTAACATCACACAACAGCGCCAAAGGAGAAAAGGGAGCATTTTCCTCTATATGGCTCGAGTCAGAGCAAAGGTTTATTAGGGAAGAAATGAAAACATCACTAGGATTAAACAAAGGGATTTTCTGAAGTAATGAATCAAATAACTTTATAATCATATTAATGAAGCGTGTCATTTCTAACAAAAATGGGTTTGTTCTTCGGTTGCCAGAACAGGAGATTCAGCCAAATATTCTACCTATGTGTATGTAAAAGTCAGTCACAACAGGTGGAACCCTTCACAGTCTCATTGGACATGTGGGAGTCATTGCCCAAGACAACAAAACATTATTTTGGATAAAACCACATCTGCTTTTTTTAATATTGTGGTTCAACTTTAAATACCAGAATTTTTTGAGATTTATCACATTTTACTCACAACACACCTGCTCTATTATTATCACTATGTTATGGACAAATGTAAACACAGCTAAATTCACTCATCAGAAACACTCTCAAGTATCCCCAAAAGTATGGGTTTTTTTAAACAGTTACCTTATCTAAAAGAAAAACCTTTTTTTTTCCTCCTCCCCAAAAACAGAGGGACAGTGTATTTCAGATTTTAGACAAACCTTGCCAACAGGAACATTCTTAACATCTTCCACAAACACAACTTCCCTCAGAGACCACTGTTCTTCATTTACTTTCTCCTCTTCCTTTGGGGCAGGAGTAGATCGTCGTCGCTCTGAAACAAAAAAGTTATTACCAAAAAGAAAGACTTAACATCCTTAATCAAAGCATCAAAATGCAATGTTCAGTAAACACCAAACCTTTTCCCCAAAAGATTATCAACAGTCAAATGCAGAAATTAACAAGAGGTTAACAAGAATACAACTTTAAGAGTCAGAGCTACCTAACAAGTATATGTCACTTTCATGTTTTTCTATGGATTTGGAACTAATGAAACGTACATAATAAGCAATGCAATTTTAAAAGATATTTAAGAAAAGTAATTAGACTATAATTTTTTAAAAAATTTTAAACACTACAGTTACCAGAATACATAAGTTAAAATACAAGGAACAAGTCCTGTTTTGGCAGGGCTCACACACTCATGCTGAGAGTAAAATGGCTGACACTGTGAGACCGTTCAGTCACCCCTGACACAGTGCTTTGTATCAACCTTACAAAAAGTCTGCATGCCTACCACAGGTGGATTACTTGGTAAACTTCCAGAAGAATAGCAAATGAGGCAGAAAACAGCTATTTGGGCTAATGGCAATGTCAATACAATTAGATCTGCTGCAGACTTTACCTGAACAGCAACTGTAGTACTCAGAATCAAATCTAAATACATAACGTGGCGAAATTAACACTGACAAGAACCTTTAATCTTCCAAGCTGTGTATATAGTGTAACTAATACTATCAACATATTTAAAGTAAGAAGCAGAGAACTTCTAATATGATTGCAGTTAACTTCAAACACTAGTGCAAAAGCCCAGCAAAGTTGTAGTCAGTGGGAAATTACAGTTGAATGAACTGCAAAAGAAATCAATAGTAAAAGACTTCTAGTAAAATTAGTGAGTACTGCAGATCTGAGCAGATGAGATTTTCAGTCACTGCACAAGGCCATTTGAGTCTTCAGGTCAATGCTCCTTAAAACTGCAGTTTGTGAACAATTAGAAGAAACACTTCTTCAGAGAGACGATTTCTTCAAATGATGGCATTGTAATTACATTTTATAAATTTATGTGTTTAAATTAAGAGAACAAAATGCTTAAGGAATCCAGTTACAGAAATTTGGATGACGTCTGTCAGATTTTTAAGCACAACTTGTACTATGAAACTTCCCTGACTGCTTTTGTATGTCAGTAAAGAATATCTCGTTTTAGACATTTTCTGTAAGACATGCAAACTACTGCTTTCTGCATTGACTTTCAACTACAAGGCAAGCTGTTCAACAGCAGCTTAATCTTTAAAGAAGTTTTCCAAAACAACTGCAATTTCTGGGCTGCAAAGAGACTCATTAGCACATTACAATTAAAAATAAATTTATCTTCAGAATTTCCTCTTGATCACCTCCTGAAAGACACTTTTGATTCTGAGAACTGTTATGCTTGTGCAGACACATCGAGGAGTCACTGTTAAACATTTATTTAACACTGACAACGCACAGATTATTCAAAGTCTATTACAAAAGCTTTTATCTATACTGCAGTACAGACTGAAAGACCATAGCATTCTGGAATTAGTACGGAATCACCATAGAACTGCCTTTTATGGAAACATCTATACAATTATTGAAGTTTACTCTGAGGTAGACATAACTTACTATATGGCATTGAGGCACTGCTTGCTATTGAAGATGCATCACTACAAGTGGAAGCTGGAGATGGTGGAGGACCCATCTCAGTTTTCACTGGTTCCTGTTTGCTTTCAGGTCTAGAATAGAAGTTAGAATGAAGGAAGAAAAAAGTGAAATCTTTTCTGTGACAATGGACAAAGTGACAGTACCTCCCAGCATTGTTCCTTTAATAATACCTTACAGAAGTAACTTGCAAACAACCACACCAACTGACAAGGCTATAAATCTTGAGGTTGGAGATGGTGCAATGCTGCTTCATCAAGGATTAGCTTTTTAACATTAACTGAGCATAGATACAATATTACAGAAAATAAACATGATGAGCTACATTTGAAGAAAGAAAGAATTAACAGCTTTATACAGTAACCTGAAACTCCTGAACTGCTAGACATTTTCAAGCTTTACTTGAAATTGTTTAAATCTGTTTCAAGAAACATTAAAATGGCAACTGTCAACCCTCCAAAAAAATTTCCGAACTATGGAAGGGCTGAAACAAATCTTTTTAATTTCATGAAGTCTCACCCTGATTTTTCAGCTTTCTGGTGTGTTTCACAGTTTTTAGATATTTTTATAGTTCTTAGTCTTTTCTCACACACAGGTGTTATAAATAGAAGCAATGTTTTTGTTAAGGCAAAGTTAGTTTACATTCTTCCTCTTGGAGAAATGGACAGCTGATGGACAGTTGTCTTGACCAATGGGATGGGAGAGGTGTCAACCTTCTCCTCCAATCCCTAGTCTGTGTAGAAATACTATAAAAATGGAGTCAGATGTTGTAATAAATAGTTCATGCCTTTTCACCAGACAGCGTGTCCGTGCATGTGATTGCGTGTCCAACAGCAACATCGAAGAGCAAGGAAACAGCTGGTTCCATTTTCAGCTATTAAAATGTAAAATCTTGGAAACTTTATGAAACACTGTAGGCAAGCCTTCCTTTAATACTCCTTCCTCCTGCATTTCACGTGTACATAGTGTTTTCACACAGGTGAGACACCTCTCCTGCAGTGAGCATTTCTGCACATCTAGCCAAGTTTACAAGAAACCTAGTACCTTATAAAGATGGTAAAATATTCAAAATGATAAAAATCTGACCTTCCTTTTCCATTATTACTCCACTGTTCAAGAGAGTATCAAATAAACAATCTGTATGTACACACGTGTGTTCTCCACACTTACTTTGCCTCAGTAGTTTTGCTGGCCTTCTCCATGTTTTTCAAGCTCTCAGGGGACCGAAGCTGAAATCGACAGCTGTCATTCATGTTCCAAACAGATTCCATTAGCACACCAACTTTAGGAATTCCAGCACTGATTGAAAAAGCAACGGCTCCAGCATGATAGAGGGGGTTATTTCTTAAACACACCTACAGATAGAAATATTTATTTCTATGAGAAAAATTAATTCTACTGAGGGAAATCATATGTACATTATTTTGCTGGTGGCATACATAGTAGTCAAAATAGAAAACTTAGGGAATCAGGTAAAGAGGAAAGTCAGCATTATGTACAGAAAAAGAAGCTGTTGTACAATTCACAGCTGAAAGCAACAGCTTTAGCAGTGAAACTGTTTAACATATAATATTTAGATGCTCAACCACAAAAGGAACAATTAATTCAATAACAGACTCACCACAATATCAGTTCGAATGGTTTTGGAATCAACAACAATGTGCTCCCTGGGAAAGAGCTGCTTTGTCTCATATTAATTCTAGTACTAATCCAAAACAAAATCCTCTGTACCTTAGTTATTAGCATTTTTGGCAAAGGCTTCAAACCAAAAGTCTATCACACTGCATACATAAATCAAACCCAGACACTAATACTGCAGGCATTTAAATACCTAATTATTTACAAAGCTACTTGTTCTATTGGGAATTGTATTTCTATACTTACTTTCTCTCAAAATACAGAATCAGTAGGTAAGGTAAAACAAAAGTACTTTTCATGAGTATAACTTGTTCTTCTGTGCAGCAAGAGTCATGCTTGTAGAACAGTAACAACACTAACAGGACACAGCCATTTACAGCCATATAATTCAAACATACTATTTTAATTTCACATTACTGCTATCACTTTTGTGCATAACTTTTTGTGCTAATTAATTTTGTTTTGTTTTTTTAAGAGCAAGTTGTAAGCTCATCATATAGCATGGTAGAAGTGCCACTGGTGACAGATGTACTTGCCTGGGTTCCAACAGTTATGTTTGGCATAGAGGAGATACCAGCACTAGACTTCGGCTTTTTATTTTTTGCTCTGGCCTTTTCCAGCATTTTCTTCCTTTGGCTGAAAGGAACTACCCCCCTGTGGAAAAAAGCATGTTATTTTAAAAAGGCTGGGAAAGAAAAGCTTTCTTCGCAATTTAAAGAGTTTATTCCTTCTGCTTAATGCAATCATGAGCAAACATTCAAGAGTGTGTGCCAGCTTCTCCAAAATCTNAGGAGGAGGCAGAGCACACAACTTATTTCACTGCCAAATGGCTTTCCCTTCCTTTCTGAAGAGCTGCAAAACCTCTGTCACAAGTGGTATACTCCAGTCACAGCTCTCAAGATGCAGACTGCCTCTCTGAACTCAAGGATATCTTTCCCACAACTAGTGATAATTTCCAGAATTTGCAATCTTTGGGGAACATGATTTTTGTTTAAACTCTAAAAGCCTCACTTTCACTCTGGGTACATGGCTGAAGGAGTCTGGGGCTCTTATGACAGACTTCCACTGCAAGAGGGGGAAAAACACCGTTCTTTTGTAATTGGATCCATTCAGTTTAGTTGAAAATCATGCCTGCATACACAGTTAAACATTATTTTGATAGTTCATGTTTTAGTCAATGGCTTATACAGTTAAAAGCTTTGATTCAAGAAACTTCTTCATGTTAAGTAAAACGTAAAAAGCATCAGTCCTATGAAATACTGGAAATTGAAATCCTGTCTCATGTACTAGAGATCACTGTAACTAAGGGTATCAGTAGTAACAGAAGCTCCTGTCTGCATCTATCTGGTAACATAAAATCACCACAGCTGACATTCAGTCAGAAAAAGATGTTACATTATAAATTGCTTCCAAAGACTACATGTAAATGCTAGTAAGTATTTTTATATTTTGCACCGATAATTCCAGTAAATATGGAAGGTTCTAATAGTCAAGTATCTCCAATGCTATGGCTTAGCAGTTTCTATACGAAGAGTAATTAAAGTGTGCCATGTCAGCCATGACATAATGAAAGAGCCAAGAACCAGAAGTCTATAAGCTACAACTTATAAACCAGAAGTTCATAAGTTATAGCTACAAGTCTACTTAAATATTTTCCAGAGTTAACAGAATTTAATGAGAAAGATGTTTCATACAATTAATTTTCAATGCTCTTATTTCCAGCTCATCATCAAGTATTTAACTCATCCATGCCTCAAAGCCACTTGAACTTCAGGCGTGATACATAATGACTCCTGACACGCTGAAAAATAATGCATGCTGGCAATGCATTACTGTTACTCAGTGAATTCACTTAAATTAGAAACTCATTTCAGAGCCCTTCTGGAAGTATTATTTTTTGAAGGTTTTTCGCTTTGTTTTGTTTGGGTTTTTTCAGCGTAAGCTTCTTAATCATGAAGTTGTTAGTTAAAACACTTTAACTAACATTTAATAATTTATGTTTGAAAGGGTTGTATTTTAACAACAAACTCCAGAGGGAGCCTTTGATGTTATTTCCCCCTTCTTTAAGATTTAGACGACAAATTAATGGACCATATCTTCTAACAGAGCCAGACAGAGGAACATCGACATATGTGGGTAAGTTTGTCCCATATTTATAATCTGAAAAAGATCCAAAAGGCATAGAGAAGATTATTCTCTGATCCTGTGTAGTACTGATATATTTGAATGCTAAAGCATTTACACATATCTCCTAAAAGAATGACCTTATTCTGTTAAAGATGTTATAATTGGATCCAAAAGCTTTAGGCATTAAAACAAATACATTTTATAAAGGGAACCTAAGATCAAGTGCAGATTTACCGAACTCAGAACAATGGTGGTTCAGTAGTTTTGTAACGCTTCTCAGAGCCAGAGACATGAAGACATCCACAGCATCCACTGCTGTACACAAACACGGGATTTACTTACCACCAATACAAGTTGTTCTCTAGTTGAGCACACGTGTAAAGAGCACAACAATGTAAAGAAACAATCCGTTCTCCCTGAAGCTCCGAGTATGTCTGGGCAGTGTGTTCTAATTTAGAGGCTACAGAGCTTAAAGTTTCATCTACCCATGTAGCAACCTAAGGGAGAAGTAAAGAAGGGAACAGAGAAGGTAGAGGGGGGAAAAAAAAAAAACAAAACAACAAAAAAAAGCTGCACATCAGTTGCATCTTTAATGTAATATTTACTGGTTTTGAAAGGGGGGGAAAAATGCATCACAACACAAAGAAACAATTCTACCCTTTGGAAATTTATCCCTGACCATCTTTTCTTTCCCCCAAAGAGAGCTTTTCAGAATTGTTTTCCCCTTTATTTCCAGTCCTCAACCTTAACAAAAAAAAGCATCCTTAACAAAAAAGGTTGGGGGGAAAAAAAAAAA
>WBMY01011715.1:257432-312765 GCA_013397315.1 Donacobius atricapilla | reverse complement strand
AAAAAAAAAAAAAGAGAAGTATTAAGAATGCTGCATGTCATTGATTATTACTAATTTTTGAGCCAAATTTTATATTTGTAATGCAATCTATATATTAGTCAGTACATACACTACAGTTTAAAATAAACTTAACATGCAATAATTTTATAACACCTTGCAACACCAAAGATTAACAATTATATTTAAAATATATGACTACCAATATTCTTGCAGAACTTACCTGCTAATAGTCACAATTCATTAATAATTTTGATGAGCAACAGTCTACTTGTCTACCCTATATTTGACAACGTATCACAGTCTACTTTCACATTCAATCAGCATCTAAACCACCAGTGTGTACTATCACTAGCTTTTCCACAGCAAACTACTTATTACAAAGAAAAAAGGTGCAAAATTACCTCTGGATGAGCCTAGCCTGGAAAGTGATGAGCGCCGAAAGGATGGATAACCAAAGTAACTAATATCTTCTGAAAACATAGCATCAGCATCAATAATGACACTTGGGTGAGCAGAATGTATGTCAGCATCCAGAAGAGACATAAGATCCTCTATAAGAGGAGACAAGGGTCTTAAGTGAATAATCAGCTACTTAAAACATCAGCTAGAGAGACCATCAACTAAACAAATATCAAAACAAAAAAAAATCCTATCTATTAATTGAATTTCTGCTCTTCAGATTCACCAGTGCAAACTCATGTGCCTCCTATGCAACCACATTTACAATCAAGCTTGGTGAACTAGTGAACAAAACCAGCTTCCCTGCAAGAACTGCTCTGTCACTTACCTAAGTACATTTCCCAAACAAGACTTTCCCAAACCATATTGTTCTGTATCCCAGAAATTCAAACTTTTGCCTGTCACTTGAAAGAACAAAGCACTAAAATAAGATAGAGACAAATACACACATGTGCACACGCACTCATGCATGTGGATGCAGAGCTCCCAAGATGACCTAGAATGAAGGGAGGACAGAGCTGATGGAGAAAGGCAGCAGCCTTTGCACAGCCACATCTTTGATGCCGAAGACTGCACGTTTCTCCATGGAATGTTTCTCATTTAATTCACAAGCTAGCAACTTGCAGCTCTCAATACAAGGCTTTAAATGGCAGCTACATGAACAAGAACAACAGTTAGCTGGAAAAAGCACAATGTTTTAATACCATGCAGTTTAAAAAAAAAAGACCCAAGCAAACCAAAAGGCTGAACTTAAATTAAATACTGTGACTGCCCTAGCTTCTATGTTAGAAAACTTGAGTTTCCCTGAAGTAATGACCATCATTAAAATGCAAAACCATCTCCTTCCATTAACTACAATAAAGGTTCTATCCACACACAAAAGAAGCTACTGGAAATTCACATGACTTATTGAAGGCCAGCAATATGGACTGGACTGGCAAGACAACTGAATCTGACCACCATCTTGCTACAAAAGGGCCGTCCTACTTCCCTCCTTTATCCCTGTGGCAGGCACCTCCTTGGGACAAAGAGAGGACTTCTAAATCTACAACTAGTGCATTCACTTGGCTTGAAACAGAAGTTCATTGGGTATAGAATTAAGGTGGGAAGGGATCTTCAGACTGAATTAAGGGAGTAATCAGAACCCCAAAGGTGGAGCTTCACCATATGCTGCAAAGCTGACCAGACTCTACTGCTTGCTGTCAAAGGAAATAGTTCTGCCCTTCCCAAACTTTGAAGCAAATCTGACTCTAAAAAAAAAAATCAGGCCCTTCAAATTCGGTTTCATTAGCCCATACAAGCCCCAAAATCTCACCCCTGTGCAGGGGAATGGCAGGATAGTGCCTCTGGCGGCAAGACAACCTCATCTGCTTAAACCACCCGTGAAGCTCATGTGAGGCTATACACAGACTCCCTTCAGGAACCTTAGAAGGAGCATGCAGAATTTCTGCACATCCAGTTCTCCGCCTCTATCTCACAGGCATAAAATGAAACAGTGGCTAGAAAACAAGCATTCTTAACAGCAGAATCTGATTATTATGGGTCTTTTTCTCAGTGTTTGGAATGAAATGGAGGGAAGAATACAGAGTAGAGGGTATCCAAAAACCGAAAAGGAGCCAGAAGTCTGCTCTTAGAGCTGGTATTAATTCACTTAAGGTTTTCACATCCCTGCACATCAGAATACTCATCCTTGTGTTTCTGAACTCTCATCTACAGGAAATGTAACACATACCACCAACTGTCCACAGAAAAACAGCACTGTAAACCAGTGAGCACAGTGGATTCAAGGCAAGATCTACATAAATGCTTTTTGCATTAATTAAGTAATCCACTCAATTGTAGGTTGTGCTTCTAAAAGCACACCATTTAGGACTCCATAATTCACACAGTACACTTTAGGAAGTCATCCCTGACAGGCTGCTTGGAAACCTTAGAAAGAAAATCCACATTTGGCAAACAGGCCGTATCTAAAACAATTCAGATCACTCAGAGTACACTTACACTGCCTGCTACTGGCTTTTGACAATGATAAAGCTGCAGCACACCTCACCTTTAGTGTCAACTCATAAGTAACAGACTTTCAGAGCTGGGAACACAGACGAGATTCTGTTGTATTTCCCAATATTGACACACTGCTCTCTCCTCCCATAACCGTATTTTCCTAGGTAAGCTCCAACCCATTCATACTCCAGCAACCAGTTCTGATATCTTTTGGTCAGCATCCAGGAAAAAAACTACAAAGAACTTCAATCTCTTTCTAGGAACCAAACTGCCCAGTACAGAAAAGAACTTTCCACCCTCATTCAAAATGGACAATACTTGATTTTTTTAAGGTAAGTTACGTGAGAAATCCTCTTGACAGAAAACACAAACTAACTTGTGACACACACCTTCCATCAGGTCAGGCACCTTGAGTTCAGCTGTGTTTCCAAAAACAAAAAAATAAAAATTCAAGCTATCAGACATAAGAATCAAAACTATGTGGGTTTGGGCTAAATACGCATAAAGATGAGTAATGAAATGAAGCCTTTTCTTACCCTCTTATTTCAGCTTCAAATCAGATTTTAATTTTCTTCCAGTATTTCTGAAAGAGATCCCCCTTCTTCCATTTTCTATATCAGCAAAGAAAGGTGCTAAAACCAGTAGGGATAGGAGCCAAATCCACTCCCCTTCAAACATCACTGGAATATTTCTAGCGCTGTGAAAACACAGATACTGCAAGGCTACATCCAGTTTAAGAATCCAGAGTTAAAAAAAAAAATCACCACCAAAAAAAAACCCCCAATCTCTATGTCTTTATTTTTCTGCTTTTCAGACAAATCCCATGGGATTATATCATTCATCTTTTGTGCTGTGCGAGACCAGAATCAGACTGCTCACTTCACATCTAGGTCTGATACTTCTGACAAACTTATTTTCATAAGAAAACATCTATTATTCACTACTGAATACTGTAGAAAATTGAAGGAAAAGGATATCCAGTTCAGAGGAAAGAAATAAACAAACAAAAAAAAATCCCCCACAAAAAAAATCAATAAAACCCCCTAGTTCTCAGTATGCACATAAGCAGCAATTCAAAAAGCATTACCACCAGATTCATTAACTGAAGGTGTTGCTTAGATCAATCCTGATCTCAGGTAGAGCTCACTTTAAACCCTTTTCCCTTAAGGGGGAAATCATAAGTTCTCTACCCTCTTCTCAGCTGCACACTTTTATGAAATATTCAAATATTCAACGTGTTCAGTACCTCTCCCTCTTTCAAGTTTGGATTAAATTGGCAAAACTGTGACAGTGAAGGGAGAGAAACATTTGTTTTGGTTTCCTAGGAAACTAGACTAAAACAGAACTCCAGAATTCATTCTTGATAATATCTATTCAAAATATTATCCAACTTGAAGTTCACAGAGAAAAAAAAACAACCCAACAACAAAGTAAACCAAACCACAACAACAAAACCACAAAACCCCCCCAACCCTGTTATCTAATTGTTTTCCCCAAAGGCAAACCACTGAGCTGATCCTAAGCCAGCACAGTAAGTCCTACTGTGATACCAGCCCCCCCTCTCTTCTCTGCAAAGCAGCCTGGATGTTGTCAAACCCATGTTTCACAAGCCCCACTAGTGAGAATCCACTGTACCATGTAGAAGTTACTGAGCAAATATGCACTCCTCTGAACTACACAAACAACAAAACATTTTAATATCTACAGCACCTCTATTCAGAATATTAACAGAATATAATGTCCACAAGAACCCTCACAGAGGCTGGCAAGTCTTTCCTATGCTAAATGATCTTGTTCTATATATTTTTACCTTGATTATTCTCCTCACGTATTTATTATGAAACAAATGAACCCACAGTCCTCTCTGCTAACTGTCATAAAACAAAAGAAACAGGACTAGAGTACACTGGGATCCAAAAATGAATATTTAAAAGACACTTGTTGATAGCAATCTGTACAGAAAAGTAATGCTCTGCACTCCACTTAAGACATTTTGAAGAATCCAGTAAGGACTGAAACGTGCTTTTTGCTACCTCAAAAAAAGTCAGATGTATAACGTTTATAATATTAACCTGAATCTATTATGATCCATTAAACAAGAATTTATTAATTTCACAGTACTTGGAAAGTATCTCAGCTTATTAATGATTTTATTTTTTTCTAATCATACGTAAAATACTTTTTTAAAAAGTTTCTCTATCTTGGAAAGCTTAAAGAAGTAACCCCTAAATTTAAGGGTTACAAAGCACCGGACGTGCAGAAGGCAGAAAGACATAATTAACATATGCTTTTAATTGAAATGCAAGAGCCTCAGAAGTCCATAGGCAAATTGTCTTGTCATTTGCTTTTTTTGTGCTTGAAATGAAAATCAAAAGGCTTTAAAGCGTAATTTGACATAATTTTTAAAAAGATTCTTTATCTTTCAGAACAATAAAAAAGCCTGACAATTGAACACATATAGCATTTATCAGTTATCCACAGTTTTCTCTGATGATGTTTTATCCAAAGGGGCATCCAGACATGAGATGACAAGTGAAAGCAAGAAGACTGCAAAGTTTCTAGAGCAAAATACTTTTTAGAAGAGCTATAGGCAACTTTCTCTGGCCATTTGGTTTTCCTGACAACTAGCTTGCATGGTCATGTGACACAAGCAAAGTTGGTAATTTTTACTATTCAATGTTTCAACAGTAGAGTCATGACAGCAATGCCTGGCGTTCAGCTAGACTTCTGATCAGTTTCAGATACCAAACTAGGTCATTTCTGTGCAACAAACTGATTTTCACCTGTAAAACTTAGGATAGAGAAGGCATGCACATTCTCAAATCAGAAATTACATCTGTAAAGACTGGCATTAAGGCAGATCAAGTGACATTTCAGTCATCATTTCCATATCTTTTCCCATAAAAACTGGGGAAAAAATTCTCTTGTGAGGTAAAATAAGGGAATAACCTAATTTTAGGACATTGCAATCCCTTACAGGAAATTTACCCTCAGTAGGGAAGAATATTAAAGATTAAGCCAAGGAGAATTTTTTTTTTCTGGACATCTGGAGAGGACAGTGAAACTCTGCATACTACTTTAACCCATCTCAAATAGGTAAGACTCACAAACTGCAGTGGAGGCACCTTCAAATAAATGTTACCAGTCACAGGTTGTCAGACAGTCCCTATTAATTAATCCTCAGGATCACAAGAGGTATTCAGAGAACAGTTAATGCTGCTAGAAGCCTGGTTAGTATGGTTAAAAGCAGTAATTTACAGTAGAAGTTCCTAACTGTGATTTATCTTCTGAAGGCCAGTTCTGGAGGAATGCATTTGGGTATGCTTAAGACTAAGTGCTTTGAACACTTGGAAACTTAGAAAATTTACTTCCTCCAGTGCATCTGTCTAATGCTATTAAGCTGATCACTAAACAATAAAACTGAGATTCAAGATTTTTCACCCCTTGCACCAAAAGATTTTTGATTGTACAGCAAAATAAAGATGCTTGATAGATGCAACTAAAACTAGAAGAAGCAAAATGAAATGCAAAGCTTTTGTTACAGAAATTAAAAAAAAAAAACATTCTCTAATCACATGACTAACAAGATAAAGATGGACAAAGCCCATGAACCTTCCTGGTGAACCAGATGAGCAGAAAAAAAAACCAAAAAAAATTTATTAGAAAATATCAAAACATCATTTCGACACAGAGAAGAAAAGCTACTATGTAGCCAGAGTTCAGATGTGTTCTTTTTGTGCGGTGCAACTAATGCAACACTGGATTTGACTGCTATGTTTTCCAAACTGTTCACTCAGCAAGAAAAGATTGCCTAAATTATTTAGCCAATGCAAAAGAAGATCCAAAGTCTTTTATAAAATGCAATTTTATGGGACAGACTGCATTTCAAAAAGAGCGTCACTTATATTACAGGATTTTGCCATTATAGCTAGAACATCATTTATATAAGGGGAACTTGAGATGAAGAATAAATTCTCAATCTAACTGTAACCACTGTAAACTGTTTTGCCCTCTATTAAGGCTTTTTGATTTTAAAAAAGCATATAATTTTTGCTCTAAAAACTTGTATAAATATTAAGAACATATGTTAGTAGTAAAAAACATGCAAGTCACTAGAAAGTTTTAGAATTAGCTTTTATGAGCAAGCCACACAGCAGTCTCAGCATCTCATTGAGAAGCAAAATAGACAAAAGTAAGGCTAATGTTACAAAGCCTGGGATCCTAAAAGAAAACATAACTTTCATGCCCCCCCCCAAACAGCATCAACAGTTATTCTTCAGTGGCTATCCTAATCCCTTAGGACATCCCAGTCCATATTTTGTTTTGTACATTTTTAGATTTTTCTCCTATAAGCAAGAATTGCCTTCGCTGCGCACCTTGCAGAGCACAGAGCTTGCTGTCAGTACTTAAATACAGAGAAGTAGGAGCACACTGGCATTTCTTTATCAAAGTTGCAGGATACAAACCTCCAGGAAGATATGATTCACTTGCTGTGTCATCCCCATCATCTCCATCTTCATCATCACGACTCAACAAATTATTTACAGCAAGGTTTACATCAAGATTTGTTCGTTGGAGTTCTCGAATAATAATACTTCTGGACTTCCCTTGTAAAACAACTTGCGCCTGTAAGAGCAGAGGAAATTGGTTACTGGTCATTCTCAGCTCACCAACCACTATTCATAAGAAAATGCTTAATTCTAAAAGGAGTCTAATAAGAATTAAAAGTCAATAACAGTACATACAAACACAGGCTCATATCAATTTTTCACAGTATCCTGTACTTGATATCCAGCCTTCTTGTAGTTCCATTTAGGCCACTGAACTCCAACTTTGGCACTAAATTTCCTAGTGGAATCTTAGAATCTACTTCCTGGAATGTTTACTGCTGTAGTTAAATAATAAGCAAAATATGGTTTTGAGAGTGTTCTGTATGTTCCTATAAAACTGTTAAAACTTAGTATGTCAATCAACAGAGTTTGCCATCAATTGCTGTGCCAAAACTACACTCAATCCCTGTCTTTTACACTGGCTTCTCTTTCCACTGCCCTTCAAACAAAACCACCTTAATGACTCTATTTTTCTTGTCATTCTGTTTCTGAAGGCTTATCATCAGCAGTCTCTACAACCTTGACGCTTTCATTAACAAAGTGCAAATGCAGGTAAAACCTGCACAACATCAGATGCAATGAATTTAAAAAAAAACAGAGAAACTCTGATTTATTCCACTAAGCCTAGGACACAGAGCACTTTGTTCTTCCAGATTAGTCTCTACTGAATGTCAAAGATGATGAGAGTTTTGAAAGATCACAAACAAAGGAATGTATGAAACAAGTACCAAGTATTTTCATAACAGAGTAAAAATATGGCACCAAGTAAAATGGTCTGTTGGCAAGCAAAAAAAAAAAAAAATTTTAAAAAGGGACATTCTAACAGCATGTAAAGGTAAATTTTTTGTCATAACGTTCCATCCCACAAGTTTACAGATTTTTGAGACCTCCTAGAACCTACAGACCATCTGCAAAAATCTTTCCCATTGCTCTGCTTTAAAGTTACCTTAAAAATGTTTTAGACACCTTCTGTTTTAAAGGTAAACAAAGTACGCTATTTAAAAAATAAAAAATAAAAGAAGGCAAAATATCACAGCAAGGGAAATAAAGCAGATTATCTTTGGCCTAGAAACTAACATCTGTATTTCAAATGTCAATCAGCAACTTGCTCTAAGCTAACAGTTAAAATGCATTAACTATTCACATATTTTAAATGTATTCTTCTCTTCAAATATGGAGGAAAATGTTTTAACAGACTTAACAGCTTCTTCAGACTTTAGTGCATTAAAAGGCAAAAGCAGGGCAATTCACACCTAACATTCATAAAAGTCACATTTATAAAAAAATAAGCAGAGGTGTCCATGAAGAAAATTATCAATATTTTGAAGAGAATAAATAAATTTTATGTCTTTCATTTACATCTGATATGGATCATTCCTTCTCTCAAACATGAAAAAAAAAGTCAATCTGCTCTCCTTCATTACATTCCTTCAAGAAACTTAACATTTGATACTATTCTCAAATATCTGATTTTCTCACTGAATCTCCCCTCTGCAAAAAAAAATGGCCTTCCTCATCTACATTAAGCATATACCTTGTCTTGGGAGACATTTGGGAAATGAAAATTCTAGAATCCAAAAGTCTATCACTTCCACTACGTATTAAAGAATAAAACCAAGTCAGCTAAGGAAAGTCAATTTCTTCAACTGCAGCCCATTACTCCTTGGAGAACAGGCACTAGTACAACACGTTCTGGTATGCATGCTCTGAGAAGCTCTCCAAGTTTTTGGCAACAAGCAGTTTCTAGTTCACATACCTGTGAAATTAGTTCCTCTGGAATGACTGATGCTGGAATCACTGGTTGTGGTTGACTCCCCAGCAGTCCAGATCCTCGATCACGTCCTGTGCGTATAACTCTGGTCTGCCTTCGAGAGTCTCGAGCTCCAGCAGACGATCTACCAGAAGATCCTCCTCCACTTCCACCAACCCCTGAACTCCAGCGACTTCTAGAAGATTTAGAATATTTATTTTTTTTAATACAGCAGCACACTTTGGGGACTACTTCAAAAGTCTTTAGTTTTACTATTAATAACTTATAAACAGCGTCTGAAAAATACTGCAGCTTGACTTTACAGACAAATACTATAAAAGTAACTCTCAAAACTAGAAAAACCAAGAACACCAGGAAACTGATAAAGCTCTGAAGAAGAAATGAAAAAAAACAGGACTCCAACTGGAACTTTCACTCTTTCCTACTCATATAGCTGTGTGGATGTACATATACATGAACACATAAAAGGATCAATTCCCAGATTTTCCAAAAGCAGTAGCAGCAGCGTAACATTTAACACTTATCTGTGCATTTCCTGCCATAAAAGCACACATGCACCAACTCCACTCTCAGTGGCTCTGACAGAAGATCACTGTACTTAGGTGGATCGTCTAAAGATTCTGATACTTGTTTTACATTAAGAATTGCTTAAGTTTACACTGGAAAAACCAAGTAATCTTCTCCACTGCAAAAGAAATCTTACACCAGACAGTTCTCTGATGCTCAGCTATAGTTTTCAAGAGATACTCTACTTTTTACCTATTCCTATTGCAGAAATCAACATCAACTGTACACATTGCAATAACATGCCTGAACTGACTGAACGGTTTCTTTGTTTCTATGAAACAACATCAAAATATGGCAACAAAAATACAGGGATTTGTAAAAATAGACATCTCACCAGCATTACAACTATCCACTAATAATTATCACCACAGAACTGAGTCAATTGAATCAGCTCTGAATTTAAGCCAAGACAATCTGCTACTATGAAAGACAAGAGACTTCAGGTGGTTCTTCGAGGTTAACTAAACTTTATCTTGTAATACATCTTAAAGGATACTGGATATGGTATTAGTGCCACTTAACAATCTGTATCAGCAGAACCTTCCTGCTATCAACCACTTCAACTCCCAGGTTCCTTTCACGAAAAACATTTAAAATCAGACACGAAAATAAAGATATGTTCTCTGAAACAGTATCTAATAAATTTACATTAAAAGCACATCATATGTGGCTATTAACAGCTAATTAAGTAAGAATACTTGTCTTGCACTGTATGCCTTCAACTGATTACTAGCATCCTTTTTTAATTGGGTTTTCTTTTTCCTCCTGACAAGACCCTGCAACCACAGAGTAACTTGGCTGGCTGCTTAAGACAAGGCCCTGTCAGACACATTCACATTTTCAGAATTCTCACTAGTGACTAAACAGACAATGACAGGACAGGACAAAAAGCACAAAAAAGCAGTTCAATTATGTCTCTAGATAAAGTCTTGTCTCATGGGTTGGAAACAGAATTCTAAAACAAACAAACAAAAAAAAATTACTGAAAACAGAAAAAAAAACCCCACCAAAGAATGTGACATTTTAAATAAAATGAGCCACTTAAACTGTTCTAAAGGTGGGAAGGTGGCTGAGAGGAAAAGAACAGGGCTGAGGGGAAGCCAAATTCTACCTACAGAGCAACTCTAAATTCAACCCTCTGCAGGGAGGTGTGGGGTTAAAGAAAAACTTCTGTATTAAATATTAATACTTGCTACAGATGCATTTTCTACTTTAAGTTATAAACTATCAATGGCACCATTTAGACATCTAACAGTTAAAACCATTTCTATTTGTGTAATAATTCAAATATTCCCTGTGTGTCCTAACCTGGTCCTGTTAAAGAGAATAAGGACACAGCTACTGCCATTAAAGCTGTCTAAACCTAAAATAAATATTAACAGAGAACAGAAATTTTTTATCTCATTTCTGTTCACCTGCTAGTTTACCACATCTCTCCACTGTGGAGCAGCATGCTAGCAATTTTCCAAATCCAGTTATCTACTCTAATGGCTCCACAGTTTGAATGGCTTTAGATTCAAATTATTAAGATAATTGTTCCTTCCATTTAACAGACTAGTTATAGTGCACACTGCAATTAGTTCAGTGACTTTCAACTACCTAGTTCCAAGACATTCAAGAGAAGACATTAGGAACACTTCAGGGTTGGTCTCTAAGATTCAAACAATTTTAACACATTATGCTTAGCTAAGAACAACGAGGAAAAAAATGTGCTACACGTCCCACAATAAGTTCTTAAACATGACAATACTAATGTGTCTTTGAAACTTAACACATGGATTTTTAGGTTCAGATGGACAGTGATTGAAGAAAAAAATTGGGAAGGTTATGGGCATGGTTATTCTTCATGCAACCAAGGTCCTAATGAAGTTAGTTTATTTGACAATAAAAAAATAACAAATTTTCTGGAAATTCATGGAAAATATGTAGTTCCTTCCTCCTAACAAATCATTCCCATGCAGAAACCACAGTTCTCCTCACTGCAGTTAGTAACCTTAGGAAGCAGCATAGTTAGACATGTCTTACAAAAACATGTACCAAAGAGATCACTGTCATTATGGAACGAAAATTACCTTTCTATAAAAAGGGACACCATCAATTTTAACGCTAACGACAAGAAATCTGTATCTATACAGTACATTTTGCATATAGTACAATTCTAAAGGTTCTGAGAAACAACCTTTTCCAAATGTTCCTCTTCTAATACTATGCATAGGACCCCAGCTATCAAAACACCACTCATGACTTGAGGCAAGGGAGTGAAAGGCACCAAACAATGGAGTACATAAGGAAGGTTCTTCCTGCACAAATGCACTCATTTCACTTTATGCTTCTAACCTATCATGGTTTAAATTGATAGTGTCCCTCTAAAAGACTGCTTTTCAAAAATCAAGGGACTAAAAAAACATTCAAAAGAAGACAACACAGCCTAAACCAAGTTATTCTTCACACATATATGAAGAACTCTCTGTATCCTATGTGCTGAAGGGTCACTTAAATGTCTGTTATTTTAACCAAGTCAAGCAAGGGTTTTTTTGTTATACCCTACCTACACAACTGCTGTGATTATACGTTCCCTTAGACATACTACATACAATTTATATATGTGTATACACATATACTCAAATATGGAACAAACAGATTGCAGCCTCAATCCTATCAAAACTTACCCAAGGGTGTTGCCTGCCAGTCTGCCCAGAGTTTCAGAACCAGACAGAAACCATGGGGAGTCACTAGTCCTGCCTGGCCTGGATGTCCTTCCTGCCCCTGAGCCACTGCTCAACTTTGAACTGAAAGTAAAAGATGGTAAATCAGTCACAAAACAATCCCAAATGGGTTAAGAACAAAACCTGGAATCCCAGGTTGAAATTCTCAGGGACTTAGTCTGGTAACATACCAGCTTAAGCAACACCCTTGGGGAATATTCCAAACTAATCTAACTGTATATTAAGAGGTACACTGGAAAAAGAAAGTGGAAAGCATGCCTACCAGACCTTATGTACACAGGCAATCCATAATAGCACAGTTGCAAATACATATTAAGCGAATTAGTGATTGGAGTTAGCCACTGTGCTAAGTTTTCCATTAGTGTATATGTACAAATTGTAATCAGCAGGTGTTCTACCTGTAAACCTGAGCCTGAGTATGCTACTTCAATATTAAGTGGTTTAAATTCAAATGTGAACCGTTAATCAGTCCTATGAAGGGCGACTTACCTGGACTGAGGACCACAGGTCTAGAAAGTGAGCCTTGCCAGATGGAACCACTATCACAGTGGTCCCACTTTCTACACTTTCTACATTAAGCTTAACAGTTTAACACAGCTTCTTTCTTAAGGATTATTTTTGGAGTAGTTTGTTTCTTGAAGTTAAAGAGAACCTGTCTCACTTCTTTCAGAACCACATATCAGAATCACATATACTATTTCTTCCTACACCAGTTTGTCAAGCTAGGCTGTTTGGCTGCATCATCATAACCATTGTGTTTCTACTCAAAGTATCCATTCCAAAATCCGCTTTGAAAACAAACAAATAAAAACAAAAACAGAAAAGCAGCTGAGCTGCTTATTGAGTTCAAAAAATATCTTAGAAGAAAAGCATTTCTTACCCATCACTATTCTCAGGTTTACCCAATTCCAATCTGTCTGGTTGAACTGAAAAACCAATCCTGCAGACTCTACCATCCTGTATTTAGAACGAGAAAAGCAAGTGTTCAAAACTGAAATGTAAGTCAAGTTTACCACAAAAATTAAAACACAAGTCTTCAGTTACTGAAGAGTTTTAATCAATTTAGTGTTAGAATAACTACTTTTAACCATATGGTTTCAAGTTTGTTATCTGAAAAGATTTCAGCAACTTACCTCCAGAAGAAATGCAGCGTGATTTGGTCCCACCACACACTGTTTAATAGTGGCCTGTTCCAATACATTCAAAGGCGGGTGGCTGAAAATAAAAAGCCAGAATTTAGAGCATTTTAGAACTTTCGAAGTTGGAAAAAAAAAATCAAGTTGTGCGTGGAAGGAAAAATGTTCAGTGGTGATTACCAATACAAAAAACTTTCAAAAATGAGTAAATGTGCACTAATCGAAGCACACAGCACACAAAATGCAGGAGAAAGATCTTAAAAGGTGATAGTTTTCACTTAATCTGATCAGCAATAAACAAGGTTTATACCTCATATTAAGAAGTCATTTTGTAATGGAGGTTTTGCTAATGTAATTTATCATAACTGAGAACCTCCCATTTTCTTCCTGTGTTATCTGAACTGCATTATCTGAAGCATGTCTGGACTTCAGTATCAGTAGCACTGAGGATTTCTAAGGCTCCATCATCTACACTACCATCATCTGCTTCTTGTCACTGTTACAGAAATTGTACTTTCCTGAGAGACTTATAGCAGCATGTGATATGCCTTACCTGTTTAAATTATATTTGTTCAGCTTCTCTGAAACTTCCCTTAATCTGAAACAGAAAGAAACGAAGCTGTTATTTGATGGCATTCTCCACAGTCCACAACATCCACTCACACAGCATATTTATGATGTTACGGGAACAACTTACGACCATATTTACTGAAGTTTAATATAAATACTACTTGGTGCTGCAAGTCTGTTTAAGAACTGGATAGTGTTCAGCTTCAAATCAGGCTTCTGTTTTGGAGGTTTTTGGCTTTGGAGTTTTACCCTTGCCACAGAACCAACGTTTGCTTGCATTTCTGTGTGTTTTGCAAGTCACTGTCAAAAAACACTGCTTTTGCCTAGTTACCACCATTTACAACTTCATGCACAAAATAAACATATAGAGTAATGACCATGAACTGCAGATATACTTGTATTTCCTTGCATAAGCTTGAATAAAGTATCCCAGAGGAGAAAGGATTATAATCTTCTAGGAAATCCAAGTATGTGGCATATGAAAGCCAAAAATATGACAGCAAATTCCCCAAAACAGAAAACACAAGGAAACAGATGAACAAAAGCCAAGAGCAAAAGGGACAAAAAAAAATTCTGACTAACAAAAGAAACAACCCAGAGAAACATCACTATTTACAGGGTTATGTAAAACATTACCTTTACTAAAGGTAAACAATGTCTCCAAAAGTTCCAAGTATCAGAGCAGAAGAAAGGGCCAACCCAAATACCACTCGTGCTTACAGGATACTGTGTCCAAAAGTGGAAAGCAACAAAGTAATTTCTAAGGTAATTTCTAATCCACAAAGGAAAGATCCTCTAGGAGTAGCAAAGACAGTGGAGTACTGTCAGGTAGGCATGTCAATTAAAGCTTCGGTTCCTTTCCTCCCAAAGGAGACAAGCAATCTGAAAAAGCCCCTAAAGAGCTTCCAATTATAGGCAGAGTATTTGTATTATATCAAGATATAAAACCAAGGCAAATTCTGTAGAAATGGTGCAAGGTCTTCTTAATGAAGAAAAATAATCTCAGCTTTGATACCATGTTCATCCTAGCATAAATCAGCAATACCTAACAAAAAGACAGGCACACCAGCACAGTTTTCCCCTGTTTGAATCCATGTCTTTAAATCCTTCATTTTCACTTGCTTCATTTCAGTTTCTACACATAGACTATGGACAACAGACTTCAGCTACTTGCAAACCCTGAGCATGAGAAAGAAAACAGACTAGAGGTGCGAACAGCAAAATTTTAACATTATCACCAGTGTTCAACTCTAAAGTATTTGTCCTGAGGGAAAAGATAAGGAAAAAATCTCCAGGTCAGTTTGAGAAGCAAGGTATTTTATACTGATAGAAGTAACTTCCAAGCCCAAGAAGAAAGGAAAAATGAAAAGAAGACAGCAGGAAGGAATTGAATGTGTTTAGAATTGCCTTTTGCTATCCAAGCCAAGCTGCTGGTTTGTAAGTAGGCGATTTCACACTCCCAATTTCCAGCCACAACTACTTCACACAGACCAAGAGTACATATGCAGATTGGGTTTCTGTGAAGACAACCCACAAAAGCAAGAGAAAACACAAACGACCCATGCAGTCTGTGCAGAAGGTACCCCACAAGAGTGAACTACTGTGGGAGACTGCAGAATGCACCCCAAGCTGAATAGCATCCACTCCACACTGTATCATATGGTTTTATACAGCAAGCAGGGATTGATGCATAATATTTGACAAGTTAAACATCCCTGAAGTTTCATGTCTTGAGTTTATCACCTAACAGTTTCCCACAGGAATCCTGAGTAGTTTCCCACTAATATTTTTCTCCTGGCAAGCATGAGTAATAATTACAGAATAGAAAAACCTATCTTTAAATTCACTGCACTGCCTTTAAGAAAAGCTGACAGCAAAAAATGCAGGACTTTATTGGAGATGGTTACTAGACTAGTCTATGAGCAACATTTAAAGCTTCCTTATCTGAGCCCTGGTCACAAGACCAGACCACTACCAAAGAAAAAGACATATTTAAATTTGAAAAAAAAAATCATCATACTCCTTTTATACCTGCAAAAAATAGAGTATTAGGAAAGAAATATGCTCAGAAAGCTAAGACTTGAAGAGTCAATGAATCCATGAGTAACATCAGTCTCAAGAGAGTAGGTCTATCTGCAACAGGCACAGGCCATAGGAGATCTAACATTGTTGAAAAGAGGCCCCTGTCAATCTTTAACAGGAGGAAACAGAGAAAGATCTATGCAACAATGCTGAAGGTACTAAACTATTCTATAGAAAGAAAAAAAAAAAAAACGAAAACTACCTTATGCCTCGACCATCTCATACGCAACCAACTGCTGTAACAGCAAAATTACCAAGTACTGCTGATCAGCTCCTCTAAGTCCATGAGGACTTGAATTTGATGCAGAACACCACTGGAGCCGTTCCCGGCTTGGCTGCTGGTTCCACCCTCATTCCTCTCCTTTCTTAATGCTAGCACCAGCATCCACATGAACACCAGTCACAAAACCAAACCAGCAGGAAAACAAGAACAAAGCAGAAAGTTGTTTGTATACTCTGTATGCAGAGTCTCTGTGCGAACAAAAACTTGAAATAATCTCCTGCAGCAACCTAAGCCTTTTTACCTGCATAGTTTCAGGATATTGTACCACTGACCCTCTGAAGGAAAAAGCTTATTTAAGATCAGGTTAATTTTACTACGACAGTGCAATAATTTCAAGTGACGGTGCTCTGGAGGAAGAGGTACAGGCAGAGATGATTTAGTCAATTGTCACATTAAGATCAACATTTTCACTAAAACCTTTCTGTGGTAAATGAAGTCTCCAATATAAATGCCTTGACAGACTATACTTCGAAAAGTTCTCATTAAAGGCAATTAAACTACTTCAAAGGACAATTAGAAGCAACACATATTTTCATCACAAACATTTCTGATGAAATGCACTAGCTCAGCAGCACTTTTAGACAAAAAGTTTAGTGATGGCTCCTGTATCAAGACACACATTCTTTAAATATTATGACTGAAATTAATCCAAAAACAGTTGTGAGGAAAACAAAGTCAGTTTGTCCAAGACAAGTAGGTATTTCTTTAATTTCAAGTTTTGCAGCTCCAATTTCTAGCCTCTAGAAACTGATCAGAATAGAAGGGATCTGTGCTCACACTAGGCAACCAAAAAGGCTTTAAGTCAGGACTACCACAGCTCAGATTTCCCATGTGGCACTTTTATTCATCACAAGACATTACTTTTCTCAAAGAAGATCTCTATTTCCAGACAAATTTCTCTCAGGACCCATCTTTCCACCACACCTTGCTTTATAAAAGCAGGTTCGGCTCAAAAATGCAGAAGAGTTACTCCATTTCAAAATATTGAAGGTAAGTGTAGCAGAAGAAGGAAAGGTACTTCTGAAAACAACCAAATAAACAAAATGTAAACCAACCAAAAAAAAAACCACTTCAAAAAAAACCAAACACACATTACACACAAAAACCCCTAACAAAGAAGAATCCCCACACCCCAAACCCCTAAAATCCCAAAAAACAGCTTAGTATGATAAACAACTTCAAGTAGGGAAATAAGAAATAAAGCTACTTGAGGCCTGGTCGGTTTTTCTAAGTGACCAGGTCTCTTTAAGACAACTTAAAATGACAATGAAGTCTGTAAGCCAACACATATGAGACTTCCACACCAGAGCAGACAGAAGTATGCAAGTACCACTACAATGCTTTTCCAAGGGAAGGCTAGTAATAATAATAATAATAATAATAATAACAAGCAGATACCCAGGAGAACACACCCATATGACACAATCCATGTGAGCACTGGAGAACAGTATTACATACCTATCAACGCTTAAAAGGTAAATACAATCTTCATCCCTGTCCCTCAGCTGAGATCCTGAAGTGCTCTGAGCACAGCCAGCCAGAGCCAAGGAAGCGCCTGCGTGGCCACTTTACAGGGTTTGGCCCAGCAGAGCTGCCCAACCCGATCAGACCTCTCACACCTGCCTGTCTTGAATCACATTGAAATGAGCCCCTGTGCCTGTCCATCAGTGTCACACAAACCGTCTCAGAAATGCAGGAAATGGACGCCAATGAAAAGCTGAAGCAAATATGTTATCTCTGTTTCCCAATCCCAGGATATCTCTGACGCTAGTGCCGTCACTGCTGTAAAATCACACCCAGCTGTCTTCTGTGCCACAAGACAGCACACAAAAGGATCCTGCCCCCGACTGCCGTCTCAAACATTGGAGAGCCGCTCCCAAGGAGGCAGCCTTCCACAGCTACACCTTTCTCCTACTGCAATAAATGAAGATTTAGAGGGTGCTTTAAGTAATTCTGGGTAGAAAGCAGGGAGAATCCATAAAATCAAATGCTAAACTACCACAGAAGCAGGCAATAAGATTATTTGTAGAAAATAAAGTAATGCACATAAGAAGAAAAAAAAAATCCCAAGCACAAGTACAAAATAACAGGCTCCAAGGTAACCAATACTACTCAGCAGGGTAGTGGGATAATGTGTTTAGACTCTAATACATAGATCACTGAAATGAACCAGATGACAAAGAAACCCATTGCGCTACTCAGTCAGTAATCAGGGGAACCATGGCTTACACCGTGTCCTCTCCACATTCCAAGAATCATAAATTAGGACTATTTGGTTACTATGTACTAAACCAACAGCTACTGCTCAGGAAATCCCTAAGCTGCAAATTCCTAGAAGATGCAAAAGCATCACTGTATGTCTGCCCTATTCTAATACTATTCTCCTGTTAATCTAGCACTAGTCTCTGCCACAATCAGGAGGAAAATGAGAATGACTTCTTGTCTGACATCAACAGCTGTTCTTGTATTTCATGATATCAGCCAACACAGATTTACAGAACATGGCTCCCAAACTTTATTTCCTATTTTGCGGGATTGTCAGTTTGGTTGATGAAGGTAGTTCTAATCATTTTATAGTTCTTTCTGGAACAATGGTAACACACTGTGCTGACTCTGTAATCTGCAGTAGAATGCTAATATGGCAAAGATCAAACAAATTAATGTCCTGAAAACAGCTTTCTGTCACTGAAGTCTTCAGGTAATATGGTGATTGTAGAATGAAAGTTTTCTAACAGTAGACCATTACTATTTAATGATATAACAACACTGACATAGATAATGACCTAAGTTGGGTGTAAGATAGCCCACAAGAAGGTTAAAGCATGACAAGAAAAATTAGCAAAGATAGGACATGTATTTTAGTTCTAGTTTTAAGAAAAAAAGGCAGATTTCATATCACAGTATAGAAGAACAAGAGGAGAGCAGTGTATATTGCCTAGCAAGGCTTACAGTGCTGTTCCACAAAATCCTCACACACAAGTTGTTGATGTTCAGGCTGGATAAGCACAGTGAGGTGAACCAAAAACTGTCTGAACGTCTGGGTCCAGAGGGTGGTGATCAGTGTGACAAAATCTGACTGGAGGCCAGGGACAAGCCGTGTGCCCCACAGGCCAGTTCCGGGTCCAGGCCTGCCCAACATCCTCATTAACAACGCAGATGATGGCAGTTGGTATCAGCAAGTTTGCTGATGACACCCAACTGCAAGGACTGCTGGATATGCTGGATGTCACTGCCATCCCGAGCACAGCAACCTCTTGACAACCAAGGGAGGCAAGGCACAAATCCCTGCACCTCAGCGGGAACAACCACATGCACAAGAACCACCACATGCCAGAGACTGTCCAGTTGGAGAACAACAGTGTGGCAGAAAAGGACTCTGTAAGTCCTGGTGGCCATCAGGCTGAACATGAGCCAACATGCCTCGCAGCAAAGGCAAACAGTATTCTGGCTGCAATAGAGAAAGTATTGCCAGCATGCTGAGGCAGAAAATTCTTCTCTTGATTCAGCGCTCATGAGGCCACATCTGGAGATCTGTGCTCCCCACTACAAGAGACATGAGCATACCAGATGGAGTCTAGCAAAGGGACACAAAAACAATAAGGCACTAGAGCATCTCTCACAAGAGAAAAGGCTGAGAGAGTTGGGACTTCAGCCTAGTCAAGAGAAAGCTCGAGGGGCATCTTACCAACATATATGAACACCTAAAGCAAGGGCAGTGAAGGAGACAGAGCCAGGCTCTTTCCAGCAGCAGCCAGTCACAGGACCAGAGACAGCAGAGACACATCAAAACACAGGAGGCTCTGTCTGAACATCAGGAGACATTTTACTGGCTGTGAGGGTGACCAGTTATACAAGGTGCTCAGGGACACGGTAGAGTCTCAACCCCTGAGAGTTATTGAAAAGTCGTATGAACACAGTCCTGGGCAACCAGCTGTAGATGGCCCTGCCTAGGAATGGGACCAGATGATACCCAGCCAACCTCAGCCATTCTGCTATTGATACTGAGGACTTAACGCTTTCAGGACCACCTATTTAACTTCAAAGCACAGCAGCAAAAGGAAGGGATTTGTATTGAAAAGCTAAGAGCTCATGTTTTGCGCCACAGAATCTGTCTAAGGTCAGTGGCACAGGATAAAAGTTACACCAATGAGTCAGGAAAGTGTCAGAGTTACACATTCAGTAAAAAAATTCATGGGTACTTAAATATCCAGCTGGAAGTACTCTGTTTCTTTAGCAGGAACAGCAAGATGAGGGGCAGACACCTGAAAAATTTGTGAAATGTCTATAATTAGCAATGAATTCTTAAGCTGGGCAACTGGTTCTTCTAGCTCAGAATCTACTTACGCCCTTTCTTCAGATTTAAGTGACACTGAAAACATCCCCTTCTGAATTTAAAAAAAAAAAAAAAAAAATCCAGAACCATAACCCCACACCACAGGGTAGAGGATGGCCACGGCCTAGCTCAAGAGGAATACAAAGTCAATCATGCTTTTTAAATAAGCAAATACTCATAAGCTACGAAACAGCATGGCCCCTTCTCTGAAAAGAAGGTGTAGTTAACAGTCTGAATACGAAGAGGAAGAAATTACAAATGGTATGATTCAGGCAGGACTGCCACAGAGGAGTTACAGCATGCCCACAGGTTATTTGGCACATTATCTAGAGGATTTGGTAGTGAAGCAGATCTACAGCTACAAGTTGCCTAAACACCTAGTGTTGTTTCTGGGGGGAAAAAAAGAAAAATATACTACAGGAGAAGGAGTCAGACTCAATCTGAGGCCCTTCTATGGCAGCAGATTTCCAAAAGTATAGTTTGTAAATCCAGACAGAAATCTGTTCTCCGGCGCAGAATGCATCAGATCATCATTTGGTGGTCCCACATTCTGTTCAACTGCACAAAGTCCTTGCAGCTGTTTTGTTTAACATTTAACAGAAGGTTATTTCTTTAACCAGAACACCACAACAGCTAAACAACTGGATCAACCAACTCAGTTGGGTGAGTTCTGAATCTTAAAACAATTAAGGTTGTAAGCTATTTAACTACCCACCATTTTAGGAAGTGTATTCTTTTGTGATAACAAAATGCAAATAATAGGAATTTAGAACCCCACAGTTCTAAATTCAAGAATACTTGAAAAATACACACGTGATAATAGCATGAGCAGTGTTATTACACTGAACAAAAAACAAATGCTAGCTATCAAAATACAGCTAGGAAGGGGTATACTTAACTAGAATGAGTGAAAATTAAAAGACACCATTAAGGCAAAGAAAGGAAAAAATCCTATTTTTACAGTCAGAACATTGCTGTAGTGATTCCATTAAAAAAATGCTATCAAAATAAAAATCCTGTCACTGAAAATCATAGAACCTTTTTGTGTCCCATTGGGGTAAGATTGTTAATGCTCCTTCAGGAGTTCATGATGAGCCCCCAGGGAGGCTGTGACTTTACCAGCGTATCAGCTTAATGCCTGGAGAGCCAGGTTCTGGTCCCAGCTGAGGCTCCTGCGGGAACCCAAATCATCTCTCCACCATTTTTCTTTGCTCTAAGCTTTTGAGAGCTGTGATCACTTTATGCAAAGTTGTAAAATGGCCTTTGATTAGAGCATTCAAAAGCTATAAAAATATTTTTGAAAGTAAGAACTGTCACATTATTAAATACTTTGTGTCTTGACTAGAGAAAAGCAACTGTATGTTTTGTACAAGTGATTTTACTATAAACAAGGCACAAACAAGAACCGAATTCTAATTGCTTTGCTAAGAAGTCCAACAACCTTATTCTCATTCTGAATTAGTTTTAGCAACCGGGAAAGATCACTTAGCATGTCCAGTCCTTTACTTGCCAACTCCTCCAATTCCAAGCCTTGAAGTATTCAACAAAAACTCTGACATCACAGTGTTAGCTGCACGTCACTTTTTCAAACTTACTAAAAACTGCCTTTTAAATACCAGACCTCCTCCTCACATTGCTCTGTCTTCCACTAGAAACACATCTTCAAAACCTTTCTCTCAGACACTGCATCTTTGATTTAGACGAGAGTGGACTGAGGCCTGGAATAAAGAGTAAAGAGCAAGCACCACGACAGAAAAACAAGCAGCCAAATCTCTTTTTCCAATGCACAGTGCAGGAAAAAATACCTCAAAAGAAACCCCAGCTTCTGAGGTACACAACTCACCCCAATACTTTTTTGCTGGAAGAAACATTCTTTTTTCCATCTGCCTGCACCCCAGCCATGAAACTCCAGGCGCTTCCCTCAGTGTAACCAGTGTTTTGGCTTCACTAGAAGAACTCATGAAGCAGAACATTGAGTACCTCCTGCGTCACATTTTGCCTAGGGCCCTATTATTTCAGGTAACAATCTTGCCAGATACAGATTGCGCACCGCAAGAGAAAAAAACAAACTTTGGCCATTCTAGCAAAACAGCCTGTTAGTCCCCAGCCTTCCCACAAGGAGCAGGGCATATTACTTGGCATATTATCTTCTGCCTACCCAATCTGCCCCACAATGACAAGATGTTATGATCTGTATCATTTGAAGGTTTAAGTACTTTTCAATTACTGCTCTAGAGCCAGATACATCTTGTCAAAATCAGTGAATTGTGCGTACAGTGACTTAACGAAAAGGGAAAATGAGAAAAACTGCTGTTAATAGTATACTGTGGTCACAGCTGAAGAAAAGAGTTCTGACAACCTAAGAAAGATCTTCATTTAAGATCAGACAACAATAACTCACTCATACTAAAAAAATATGAAATGGATTAAAAGCCACAAATTCTCTTCAGAAGACCATATCTTGGTATTTACTAGAGAGAGAGAGAAAAAATGCAGCTCTGGCCATTTTCAGGTCAGATAAAGAATAGCAAAAATTTCATACCATAAATGAAAGAATAAATATAGAGAAACATTTAAGAAAATTAATTTTGCAAAATGAACAAGAAATTAAACTGATACCACCCTTACTGAAGGAAGTAACAGACCCTAATGGGGGTCAAAGGCTTCAAACAACAATGGAGTAAGGCATACATGCAACTTTATTCCCATAGGCAAATATTTATTCTCTAGTTAAGTTTTCAGAAAAATGCTGTAGCATGAACATTTGTTTCTATTAAGTCAATGTCAGACTTCACACCGACACCAACATAGTGAAATTACAATTTTCAGGAGAATCCAGAGATCCCAATCAAGACCCATTTCACTGTATCAGGACTCCCAACATATAGAGAGAATCCATCCTAAAGATGAAAAAGGTGAGAGGTTCAGGAAACGGATAATAGAGAATGAAGCATAATAGAAGATGGTAAGCAAATTTTAAAAATGCTGTTTTATCACAGGTTTGGATTAAAGTAATCAACTTCTACTTCTATAGCACTTACAAAAAAAAAAAAGACAAAATTAGCATCCAGCTTAACTAGAGATGATGACAAACATGCTGCAGAAAGTAACACCAGCAAGACCTGAGTACAGAACAGTTTCTTTCTGGGCTACCTTCTAAAGGATAGGCTAACGACAGCTGCATGGGTATCATCACCCTTGGCTATTCGAGATATTTTGAACTGATTCATTTGACAAACAAAAAACACACTCTCTCAAATGTGGACTGGTTTTTGGGCCATTTCTTTGCTGAAGAGAAATTTTGTGAGATCTCCAGCAGCCTTGGTACCTTCATCTGCTGCATTACACTACAGTTGTCACAAATTAAACTGGCAGACCTCATGGCTGGCAATAAAACAACAATGACAGCGAGAAATCTCAACGCAGCTAATGTCCAAAATAGTACTAATCATGGAAATGTTTTCAAAGTTCTTTATTCTGCACTATTCAATAAAACACCATAATGTAAAAACTCAATCAGAAAGATTGAAACCAAAGTATCTTCAGGCATCTTTTCTGATAAAAGGCAGTAACCAGTTTAATGATGAAAAGCTGTCCGAAACAATATTACAGAAAATACACATTTCATCTCCACTGTGGATGTAAGCAATTTGAGAAGTCATCTCAAAAGCAGCTGGCTTGGGATTACAAACTGTAAAATGCTACACTAAAAATCTAGAACTAGATTCTACACTAGAACTAGAAATCTACACTAAAAATTTAGAACTAAAAAGCATTTGTAGAACTGCAACAAAATAATCAAGTTGGGAAGTTAAATATTCAGTGGACCAACATGGATTGGTGCTGTAAAAACACACTGCACTTTCAAGTGCAGCAGCTAGGATTTGCTGAAAGACTTGGTGAAGCATGTTTAGTATGAGAAATTCCCCTGACAAGTGCTGGGTGTAGCAGTGAGCCTTGTGAGCAAAGACAGCAAGTTTAATGGTTACATCACTCCTCACCTGGAACCAAACTGGCAGTTTTACGTACATGCAGATGACCAGTGCTCCCACCTTAAGCCATTCTATTTAGGTTTACAGTATGTTTCAACTGTTTAGAGTTGTCACACTTCATACAGGTTTGTATCAGTGAGGTATATAAAACAAAAAACTTATCTCATATAAAACAAAAACTTCTTCAAATGGAAGCAAAATACTAATTTCCCTAGAGGAGAAGGGTAAGAGAAAAGAAAGCAGTCTTGGTGAACTGCATTTTCTTTAAGCACAGAAAGACTTTTAGAAATGGAGCTCAGAGTTCATTGTCAAAACAGTTCTAGTTCCAGAAAGAGCAAATAAAATCTGAAGTTCAGATAATTATTCCTGTAGTAAAGTAACTAATGCTGTGTCATCCTCACTTAAATTGTCAGGCTGAAGGTTTTGAACAAAATACATGTGTGCACCATGAAAATTAGATTTGTGCCTTTATTTCAACATCTTCTTTCTCCAACTTGTTCCTCTCAATTTAAAATCCACTAACTACTGCAACCAGGTCTTGTCTTCACATTTTCTCTGGGTCACATACAGATGCCAACTACTGCAGCCTGCTTTGTGGATGTGTTTCGAAGAGCCAAATCCTTAGTGGACTTCAATGAATTCAAGGTTAAAAAAAAGTCTGTACAATTGAAAAGCACAAGTAGATTTTTTGGTATGTTTTTTTTCTGCATAAATTGCTGTTTATGCCAAGAAAGACAAAACAGCAGCTTTTACACTAAGCATCTTGCAAATTTAACTGCAAATTAGATTGCTGTTAGTGTAATAACTAAAATAAAATATCTTGAACCGCCTTCTCTTCTTCATGTATGTTTCAAATACATAATACATAATAATTTAGGTCACAAATGATTAACTGTGCCAGAACTGTGGAAAGGCAGTCACAACACACTGCAGTTTGTCAAGCTTAGGTACATCCTTGGTTGTTTTTCCTCAAGTGCCAAGTCATTTTTCATGTAAATATAATTGTGTACTGAACAGTTATCTACTTTAGATAGTTTAAGAAAGTGTCACACCCTTCACATCTATTTTTTGATTCAATCACATATTTGACAAACATCCTACATGGCAATCAGAATATTTCAGAAATACATACTATACCAAAAATTACCTCAAATGAATGTTACTGTTTATAGTTTTTAACTTTTACAAATATTTAGTGCATAAATGTTGCTGACTGATACCTTCCTGTTCTTAGAAGTAAAAATGTTCTCTGACAGCTTTGACTTGCAGTGCCAACCTTATAATACAGCTAATAATATCTTAGTCCATTAATCTTACTTTATCATTGGTCCAACAAATATGCTCAAACCTTATATATGATTTAAGAAGGAAAAAGGAAGCAACCTTTGTGCCCCAGTTACTATTTTACTAAATTCCTTGTGACAGGCCTCAACTACTCTCAGCCCAGATCACATTCACAGTACAGTTTCACATTACAGTAGCCAAAATAAACTTGCTGCTTTCAAAATGGAAGGAACTCAGCCCTGCTTCCTCTTCACAACCAACTCTCCCTCCTGCAGCACTTTTCAAAATATTCTGATGCATGCCCAACAAGGAAATAAACCAGGTCAACTTCCTAATACACTGAATTATATTCACTTCACTTTACCAGGGCTATCTTTCAATCATTTTAGCAAGTTAAGTCAGTTTCTATGGGATCAGAAACTTACAGTTAGTGCAAGGTAAGAGGTGGGGAAAACAAACCTCCACCTTCAGAAGAGAGCAATTACTTTGACTTACAACATCCCAGGAAAGTTTCAGCAAGAACATTCACAGACAATTACATATGTACTCTCTAAAAACCAGCATCTGGGGTGTCTCAAGCAATTGTCATCAGAAGAGGACCCTGGCAGAGTAAAATCCAAAAAGGCCTAGAATACTGGCCTATGTAAAAGTAACTTTCCATATTCAACCAGACATGAAGTAACACTGATGATTAACTTCCCAAATTATTGTTCTTAAGTAACAATACGAAGTAAGATCAATCTTAATGTACTGTTGCATGTATGAATCCTGTAACACTCTATTACCATAGTGGTGGTGCAAGTCTTTTGAGGCAACCAAACCATTTTATTTTTTAAAAAGTGTTTCTAACTAAGACACTCATGATAATAATAGTAATAATAATGTCATGACAGTCATACCGTTCCCTCCTTCTCTTCTGAAAGAGGACAATCTAAATTGGGCTATGCTTTCAAGAAATTAATCCTTAAACCAAGTTCAACACTTTGCCCGTAACTAAAGTTTATCAAGCACTTGTGACTCAGGGAATTCAAATACTACATCACTTGTGGCTTCTCAGTAACGAAACCACCTACTCCTGTTTGAGGCGGGCTACCTGCACTTTTGCTAAAGTAGATTAGGAAGAGTTTAAAGCACACCAAAATAAATCACTTAAGCTAAAAGAAGTACTGTATTATCTGCACAAAACTTGCAGATTCTCCATTTAAGAACACATCAGTCAATCCCTTCTTTTCCCCAGCTTGGGGCAGCAATGCAGATCACACACACACCAGTAACAGAGAAGTTGGTGCTCGGGCTGCCTTCCTCTACACAGGAGGCCACTCATCTCCCAGCACGCCCGTGGAGGTAGCAGAGGGGGGTCAGGTCGTGCATTATCACTTGAACACTTGCATTATCAGGAGCTCTCTCCCTCCCTGCGCACGGCTGCTGCAGACATGTGGGGCCAAGACACCAGCGCCACATCCCTGCTGGCTCCCTGCACAGCCACACCACACCCTACGCCAGCTCCTTCCAGCAACATCTGCTTGAGATTTTTAAGAGATTTGCTCATCAGTAAATGCAAGGGGGGTGGCCTTTGCCAGAGTAGCAGCCACATATCCACTGATCACTTGCACAGTACCTTAAATTGATGAGCAGATTAAAAAGGTATCTGCTTGCTAGATTTTTTTTTTCCACAGAAACTGATTATCAGAGAGTACAAACAATGCAGGCAATGCAAAGTACACAACTTAAATTTTCAGTTCAGGCACGGCCTAAAGTAAGTAACATTCAAATAACAGAGACAGGCACTGAATGTATTATTAAGAGAAAACAGAGTCATGTAAAGAACGAGATAATCCTTTCTTCCCCCAAAGATGACTCTACATAGCAACTCACTGAAGCTTCAAATGAACTTTTCTCAGGTGTGCTACTGCTTTCAAGGATGTTACTGCCAGGAAACTTAGTTCATGACACTTCTAACCTCACATTCAGAATACCCTCTATTTAACCAAATTCATTACATCTCATCTTCAGGAGAAGAGAAGAAAACACATTAACATTGTGTCAATGACCACTTCAAAAATTACATCTTACTCTAGGCTAGGACTTGAATGGCTTTGCTGACAAGAATTTTCTTAGTACAAGGTAAAAACAAAGTCAAAGCTTTGAGATGAATCCTGTCCCTGAAGGTTAGCTCACAAACGGAAAGCCACTGATGAAAGGTGAAAGACTCCCTTCTCCTTCCACAGAGCAGCAAGTTAAACTGCTCCTGTGAGGTTTCATAACAGCCAAGAAAAGGTTACTTGTCATGGTAACACCCACTTCCTAACCCAATATAAAATTAAGAAATATACTAAGAATTTACTAAGATTAACTTATCTATGAAACTGTGTCAAACTTCCTTCACAAAGCACAAAGTTTCCAACCCTGAAAGAGGTGGCTAATCGACAAAATATACCTAACACCCACTGCAACAGAAGCTGGACATCTCTTTTTCAAATATTAAAGCTATTAATTATTTACATCACAAATACTCTATGGAGTTGTTTCTCAAACTGCAGGCCATACTGAATTTTTCTCCCATTAAACTCCTCATATTCAGTCTGCAAACAAATTGCTTGGGGGAAAAAATTCCAAGTTACCTAACTTCCTTAACAAACTTACCAGAAAAACCTTAATTACGACAGTTCATCCTAAACAAAAGCTTAGCCTAGTATCCATTTCAAAAGATGAATCCTAATACAACTAAAAAATTAAGTATGACCTTGTCCTCTGTGAACTCTCTGCAGTGTCACCAGCTCCCAGACATCTGAGTGAAGAAGTCAACACTGTTGCAGCTTATTTGAGAGAGGACTAATAATTACCATCAGGGTACAATATTAACCTACATTTTCAAAAACACTAGCTAAGAAGTATTTTCAGATGATAAGTAGATGTGCTCAGGAGTCCTCTGGTTATTTGCAGTTCTACAGTTACTTTCTCCTCTTTTCTTTGAAGTGTTTTACCATTCTCACAGTTGCTGCATGAATAAGTGTGATAATAAACTACACAGGAAACCTAATAAGAACTGTAGAACAAAATGAGAGAAAATGCACCCAACCAAACTGGAAAAAACTGCTTCCTCACATTTTGTCGATTACTAAAGAGCAGAGCAATACCTCCGGAGAAGGATGGTTTCCAAAAACATTTCCCTGCCTTCACACATCTACATTGGTTATTAAGCATAATGTATCAAATACTTGATTACAAAAATTCAACCGTGTCCTGTATCCTGGACACACATGGATTGCACCGATAAATGCCTTGCGTTTTAAGTGATTACTCTTTCGATGCAGAACACAAATCCATTACTGAAAGCATACAATGCAGAATTATGATCTCAAAATCTGATTTTGAGAAACAACTATCATTCAGAATACAGACAGAAAAAAACCCTGACAGACCACCGGCTGCAGCACAGACTCAAAAAAACCTATAAAATGAGAGAGGAAAGAAACATCACAGAGACACAAGATGTTCCAAGATTCTAACTTCTATGAGTATGTGTATGAGAATTTATTAAGCTGTCTAGATCTTGAGCTACATTGACAGAATAGTAATAAGCCGCAATGCTAAAAATGATAAAATTGAACTGGCATTTCCAGCACATATGTATGTTCCTCAACCCTATTTATGAATCATTCTGATTTTCAGTGCATTACAGGAGCTGATACACAACTACTGCACTTTTAGTAAAATTACATTTATGAAGTCAAAATTTCTGACTTGCAGCTCAGATCAAGGAGTCACTTGATTTTTCAGAATAGGCACTACTTAACAGCACTTCTGCAGCTTTCTCAATATATTAATTACCACACATTTTGAAGCTTCCTTTATCAAATAGTATTCGTAAGAGCCGCTGCTGTGGTAAGAAAAAAAATTTAAAAATCAAGAAAGCATTATGAAGATTGAAAGGGACTCATATTTCATATCAATATGTCAACAGAAGAGGTAACATTAAAGAAAAAACAGATGAGTTCTCTCACTTGGAGCAAAGTGTGATAATTACATGCTAAATGTTTTCTAAGGGCCTATCAACATGAAAAGAAAAAAAAAAAGAAAACCCACTGGGGTCCTTTCAAGTCCAAAGCCCTAGATCTTACTCCAAACCAAAACACTGCAAGCAGTAAGTGGAAGAACTCCTAGTACAGCTTCCTATCTCAGTTTGTCACTCTAAAGGAAGATAGTCTATGCTAAAATTGAATGTAGTACCTATGGAGAAAGCAAATCAATCCCGTAGGAATGTCTAGGCCTCCTAGGAAGCAGGACTCTGTAAAATGTATTATCTGGCTGAGGGAAAAAAATACACTCCACACTAACACACTTCAGGTTTTGGATCTGTTCTACCTTTTCTTTTCCCTGTGTAAGCATATAAATTGTGTAGTTAGGCAGAAATTCTGTCTTCAAAACTACCTGTTTTCCTCATCCTACACTCTCAAACCACACCTGTTTTAAGAGGCATTCAGCAAAGACAGGTCTAGGAAAAGTGACCTAACTACAAACAACTGTGAAGTGAGTTGGACCCTGACCTACGGGTACTATCAAAACCAGGAGAGAATAACCAAGAGCTTATGCTTTTTAAGACTTAAAAATATTTAAATATTGTTTAGAATCATTAAATAACATTTATCTTTAGTGTAAAAACACTTCAGGTTTCTATCCAGCGATGATTAAAGATCACAATTTATTCACACACAAATTTGTGAGAAATTAAAGATGAAGTTACTGGTTTTTAAGAAGTCCTACCTAAAAATGCAGAAGAAAAAATTGCAAGCTCTTACACACATATCATTAACAATTGCCACAGAAGAAATATTTGACAGCCACACAGAGCTGTCAAATACACGTCAAGCAGCGAAGAAAATTTGGTTCACGGATTCATTTTCTCTCCAAGCACTCCAGTTTCTCCCCAGCCTGCAATTTCTCTCCCCCAATCCTACATTAAGTTAGCTGCGTGGTTTCCGGGCTGGCAGCTGTCATCCCCATCTCAGCCAAGCCGCACACCATCAGTGATTTGGAGATCGGGCCTCCTTTTGTATCGAACCCCCGGTGCGTGAGCAGGGGAAGGCAGCGCACACCGGCGCTGCGTGTGACAGCGCTGCCGCCTTTATCCCCGCTCCCGTCATTCTCTCACACACCGCGATCCCCCATCCGCATTGTCTGCCTCGCTCCATCCCTGATTAATGCGGACGCGTTCTCGCTCCTCCGCCAGGGATCCCCGGGAACCCCCTTCCTCGGCCAAGGCTCGCCGGGAACCCCCTTCCTCGGCCGNGCGACGGGGAAGAGGCGGGGCTTGACCGGCGCGCGCGGCGGCGCGCGTGCAAGCCTCGTGCTGACTGGCGCGCGCCGTTCCCTCCCCTGCCACTAAGCGCGCCGCCGATTGGCCCGGTGCGTCGGCCTCGCGGCGGGACGCTATGACGTCATTGCGCGAGAGGGACGTAAAGCACCACGTGCCTGCCCCCGGCTCTCTGCCCCCCTCCCCGCCCCATAGCGGCTCCCCCTGAGGCGCAGGGCGGGAGCGGAGCCGCTTCCTCTCGGCCGGAGCGGCTCCGGGGAGGAAGCGCGGGTGTGTGAGGCCTCAGTGTGCTGGTCCCCAGGGGAGCCCTGTGGGGGAGACAGGGATTTCCCCCGGTGCTCGCAGGTGCTTCAAGCCCAGCGCCCGTCGGCACCCGCTCTCTGCGGCCGCTGCTGCCTCTGTTCTTTCCAGTTGTGTTTCTTGTTGCATTTCTAGTCGGTCCTCCCTGTAGCAGCTGGGTTTTGTCACCATTTTTCAAGGAGGTTCCCAGAATCATTAGGATTGGAAGGGATCTCTGGAGATCGTCCAGTCCAACCCCTCTGCCAAGGCCATCGGGAGCAGGGGACACAGAAACGTGTCCAGGTGGGTTTGGAATGTGCCCAGAGAGGGAGCGCCATCCCTGGGCAGCCTGTTCCAGTGCTTTGCCACTCTCTGCGAAAAGTAGCTCTACCTTACGTTGAGGTGGAACTTGTGTTTCAGTTTATGGCCTTTAGTCCTCGTCCTATCGCTAGGCACTAGCAAAAGGAGTCTGACACATTCCTTTAAGGTACTTGTATCTGTTGATGCAACCTCTTTTCAGTCTTCTCTAGACTAACTACTAGGTTGGAGATGTTTCAGAATAAAAAGCTGCCGCCCTGTGAAGGTCCCAGTGCCGCTGCCTTGCATTCCCTCTGGACCGGGTTTAACTGAACTGTTCCAAGAGATTACACCTTGCCAATGGAGCCGTTTTAACAAATTAACATCTCAATGTACCGAAGGTTGAGTAGCAAAGTCAATAAAGCAGCCATTTGTTTCTATAGAAACTAAATACCTTAGCAGGGATTGTACCAAGCTTTGATTTTGGTGATTTTTTTTTTTTTAAACTGGAATTTGCTGCTTTCGCAGCCTGTTCTTGTTTTCAGGAAATCATAAATTTGGAAAACCGACACGGAATGAGTTAGAATTGATTTCTGAGTCTGTATAATCATAAACCCTGAAAATCTCCGTTTGTTCCCCCATTTTTAGACCTTAAGGAACTTTGTAACTTCCCATCTTCCACTCCCCTTTCTTCCTAGGCTCCTTCTCCAGTACAGCTGAAAGGAGCTAATACAAGAATCGGCTGATGCAGCTGCTTGCTACCCAGAGATTTGGGGAGTTTGTGAAGGGGTTTTTTTCCCCCAACTATCATTAACGTGAGGAAATGTCAGAGAAGAAATATTCGATTGATGCATTCCAAATTTCTTATTCTCAGATGAAGTTTCCCCATATGTTCTGTTCTCAAGTGGCAGTGATACTCAAATGCCTTCAAGAATGCAAATAAGTAATTTAGCTTATCCTGGGAGGAAAATACTAACAGGTTTCTGGAAATCTACAAGGCATGGAATAGGACTCATTCTGTTTGGTAGTGAGACAGTGCAGTAGCTGTGCTTTTAAAAGCTAGTAGGTCTAGTTTTTAAAAGTAAGATGTTTACCTTTTTACTTTTTTCCCCCATTAGGACAGAGCTCAGAGTTTATTATTTAGTTCTGTGTTTGATTGTGCCTAGGTTTGTTAGGTTTTTTCTGCCTTTTTTTTCCCCCAACATCAGTCTTTATGCTTTCTCAGAAAATTTTTGTGGTGTTTATCACAGTGAGAGATTCTCATGAGCTGTGTTGACCTCAATTATGTTCTGATAACCACCTGAAAAGCCTTGCTTCTCAACTTTTTTTCTCTCAGAGAAAAAAAAAATACTTCCCTTTGGCAGTCATTCCTCTTTTCCACTGAACAGTAGGAAGATGGGTCACGTGAATTCCCACAAAGCCCTTTAGAATGCCGTCAAGAATTTTTGGTAGGTTTTGGGAAGTTCCAGATATTTGTTTGCTTTTCTGTTCAAGATGTACCTCTCCAAAGCGTTTACATTTCCAAATACTATGACTTGTTCATTGGAATTCTCCAGGGGGTGAGTATAGGGAAGATATTTCCATTACACTCTTCCTTCCACCATTAACACATAGCCTTTAAAAGTTAATGAATTATGGAAACCTGCTAGATACAGAAAAGGAGCTGGGAAAGCCCTAGGGGAGTGCACATCTGTTAGGCCTCAGCAGCCTGCTGCTGACCATTTCCAAGCAATCCTCTTCCGTAGCTTTATTTACATTGTGTCTAAACCCCAGTTTTAGCCATTACTCGTGGCATTGCCAATGCAAACACGCAGCATGACCAAAATTTAAAAAAAAAAAAATCAAAAATGGATTCCACTGGAACTTGTATTCAGAGCCAGAATAAACTTAAGTAGTGCAAATGTCAGCTCTTGTTCGCATGAAGAGTTTACACTGCTGTCTAAAATGGCAACTAAGCATAGGTGAGAGGACACAAAGCCAAGTGCTCCACTGAGGATGTTATTCTGACACTTCGGAATATGGAGGAAGTTCCAGCTCAGGGATGTGAGGCTGCATCCTACGGGTTGACTTTTGCATTACCAGGAAGTGGCAAACATTGAATGCCTGCCTTGTCCACTTGTTCTTGGAAGATAATTACGGCGTTACAGCTTGATGGCCCCTTGATTATCTGAATTTGACTTCAAATAGAATTGCTTTCTGTTTGCAGAACTACTCCTTCTTACGACTTGTGTTTTTTATGAACCTCAAAATAGAAGATTTTTCCCAAGTTCTCTCGATTGCCTCAGTCTGTTGGATATGAGCATCCAATACTGAAATGGTATTTAAACGTTCGTATTTGCCAAAGTCACAAAAAAAACCCCTTAAGAACCAAACCAGATTTTTTTTTTCTTTACAAATTATATCTTTAAGACAACATTGTATGTCTTGGCCTAAGAAATTTGCCTGCCTACATTGCACAGCTCCTCTGTGTGTAGATAGTGCTATTTTCAGGTCTACAGGTAAAGCAGCAGCTTCCTTATGAAGGTGCAGCTGTAAATACACCAACACCTAACCAGCAGAACAAGTTTCTTGCTGGCATATTTTCTGTGCAAGAGTTTTTGTCAACTTGGAAATACCATACAAAATAACTCTTGTGGGATCACTGCTGTCATGTCTGAAATTCAGTTTTGGTGGGAGTCAGCATTTCCTAGAGTTTTCAGACTGGTGGAAGCCCATAGTTTGGCAGGGATCTCTGGAGGTCATCTTATCCAGCCTCCTGCTCGCAAACATCCGGTGGATCAGGACCTTTCACATCAGAAAAAGTTTCTGAATAATATGCACTGGGACAGATTTATTCCCAACTGCTTGCTACTCGGCAGCTGCAGGCCTGGTGGATTACCCAGCGGTCTGTTAGTTCTGCCGGGAGGAGACCTGCTAAAGATGGGTGGATTGCGGTGAGGGGACTGCAAGGGAGTTTGTGCTGTAGGCAGTGGGAGCAGATGCCAGCAGGTGTACCACAGGCAGCGCTGTCTGCAGCTGATGGGACATGCAGAAGTCAGGGAAGAGGCCCTGAGCCGAAATAAAGGCTTCAGGCAGTGAAGGAGAGCTCCGAAACGCACTTTCCAGGCTGTTAACTCCAGATGTCGACAGAGATGACATCGGGCTGGCACCGTAAGACTGTATTTTTCTCTGGAAGAAATGAGGCCAGCATTCCTGGAAATGTCAGGCAAGAATACTGTGCAGAAAACTGCAGTTTCTAGATTGTTCCCAAGGCTGAAAAGAAGTTCCTATAATGAGCAGCAAAGTACATGGAAAGGTTTCCATCACCTTGTGTCACAGACTGAAGCAAGGTAGCTTAGTAAGATTCAGAGCTGATGAAAACTCATTTTCCATGGCACTTTTCTTACAGTGGGTTTTTCAATGTCTAATAGTGGGCACACCATTTCTCTCTGTCCTGGGATTCTTCAGTGATTAAAAAAAAAGTTTGGCTCTGCTTTGATCTTTTCCCCTAGCTGCAATACCAGGTGGTTCTCCTGCTGCCTCTCCAATGCTTGGGTCAATTAAGTTAGCAGAGACCTCTGAGACCAGAAGTTTGTGTCAAAATTTGGCTGAGACTCAGATATTCAGAAATTAATTTGGTGAGCTTTGACACACAGCCTGAACTGAAAACCATCTGTTTAAAATCAGGCAATACTGGTGGTGCCTGATCTCCCTTCTCCCTTGTCTGATCTACTCTGCATTTCATCTCTTCCGCTCTGCAGTGAAGGACTCCAGGGATAGAAATTAGGATTCTGCAAGAAATTTAGCTTCCAAGAAAGCTGGAGACAGGTAGTAATGGCTTTACACTAGAAGAGGACAGATTTAGATGGGAGATAAGGTAGAAATTATTCAGTGTGAAGGTGGTGATGCACTGGAGCAGGCTGCCCAGAGAAGCTCTGGATGCCTCATCCCTGGAAGTATTGAAGGCCAGGTTGGACGGGGCTTTGAGCAGCCTGGCCTAGTGGAAGGTATCTCTGCCCATGGCAGGGAAGTTGGAATGAGATGATCTTTAATGTCCCTTCTAACCCAAATAATTCAAGGAACCTATGATCTGTTACTCCTTTCTTTACTATACAGTATGGCTTTCTTTCTCTGTTTAGGGGTGTTGGCACAACATGTCTGGGATCAAAGTGAGGTCTCTGCCAAGTGTTCAGTGGAGTTTGTAGATCCACCAGTACCTGGTAACTGAGATTTTGACACTCACTTGACACTGCTTCTCACCATGGTTTGTAGCCCCTTACTCGTGTCTTTCTCTTCCAGCTCCCACAGAGAAACTTCTGAACATCTATTCCTTCTGACTAGGCATCCAGGACATCTCTTCTTGTCCAGGCCCCACCACAAAGTTTACATGATCACTTTTTTATGTGTAGACCTGACCTATTCACTGACAAATGCAGCTGGGCATGACAAAAGGAGCTCACCAGGCATGCTGGGCACTGTGCTGGAGCTGAGGGAAGAGAGGCTGTGGGCAGCCCCTTGTGTGACTGTCCCTGTAAGGTGGCATGGGCAGAGCTGGCATGCACAGTGTACATGGTGTATGTTTCTTTGAGACTTTGTGTCACCTGGGCAGGTGTTTCTCTGCAGACAGCTTAAAACAGAGTTGTATTCTTTTGTATCAGAGCAGCTTCCTTTAAGTTTCTGGTAAGGAAAGACAGAATTTGTTTGAACTTTTGCAACTTTAAGGTAGGCATATGTTCCTAGGGGGTTGTCCAGGTTCCCTATGGAATTGCCTTCTCCTTTTTATCTGTCTGCAGGCTGTCAAGGGAGTCCAGGTGATTAACTAGGACAAGAAAAGAGCTTTTTATTTTTCTATTAGTTTCATTTGATTGGGTTAGTTACTCTTGTCTTAATCATATTTACCTTCAAATATGACAGTTTGTAAAAAAAATTATAAAATGTGTGGGTGAAATGCATTCAAAGCAATAGTTCTGTGTGGCCTTGATTCATGTACTGCCTTCTGAAATTATTGCAGAGTACATTTGTTTCTGGCAGGGAAAGGGAATGGAGACCTTCCAGGTCAAAAGCAAATCAATTATTCCATGGACTCCAGTGGGGCCAGGATTTACCTTTCAGCATACATACTTTCAGCCTACTTTTTAGCTGCTGTTCCTCTGTCATTAAATAGCCATTTGTCATGGATGGGTATTTATAAAATAGGAATAAATAGTAGATAGTTCTTGAGTTTTAATTCCTCTTGAAAAAAAAAAAATTAAACATTTCCAGAGAAGTTCAGTGTAGCACAAAGCAGTGGGCGCCAAGTCCCCAGCCATCCCCCTTTTGAGGGTGGTTTTGTTGGCCAGCTCTAGCTGTTCCTCATGGACTGAACATCCACATCTTTCCCAGAGATAACAAGGCACTTTGGGAGCTGTTTCCCGTTTGTTTTTACCCCAAAGGAGGCCAGGTTGTGTGCTCTCAGGCTGCTCATCAACATCAAACAGAAGATGGTGAGGGGAAGATGAGTTTTGAGCCCAAAGTGCTGATTTGAACAATAGCACAGGCACACAGAGAAAACTGATCTGCTTGTGAAATAGCTCCAAAGCAGCCTCCATTTATAGCTGGCACTTTAAGCAAACCAGAGGCTATGTCATTTGAGAACTGGCTTATAAACAGTGGCTGTTCAGGAGAAATTTGGCCTGTGCAAAATGAGGGTACACAGAGGCTACAAAGCCACCAACCTTTCTGAAATATCTCTTCCATATTTCAGTAGCTGGAGGTTCCCATCAGGATGTGCAGGCAAAGTGTCAAACATAGCCCATTCCCTTTAAATGATGGGGTTTGCTTCCAGGAAAGATTACACCTTCTGCTAACAATCTTACGAGCTTTTGTCTTCTTTGTTTTCCCCCTTTCAATCACTAAGGACATTCACACAGAACAGGATGGTTGTTTTTTACTGTTCACCCATGTCCCTATAGCGTCTTCCCTAGATGAGAACACAGTTGCAGTGGGTCTTGAAACCAGTCACAGAAGTGATTAAATGTCCAAAAAGTAGATGTTAAATTCATGTGAAGAGAGGCAGTTCTAACATTTAGGAGTCACAGAAAATACGATTTTTATGGTGATGGTGTTTCAGTACTGAAAGGCAGAAAAAAATCGCAGCAGAGGAAGTGGTCAATAGGAGATACAGCACATGAAGACTGTGCTGGGAACTGCTTTGGCAGACATTTAGGTTCATTGAAACTAATGGAGGAAAGAAAATATGAATAAATAATCTGAAGGTTTTTCTTCCATTACAGTTAGGAGGAAAGGAACACAGTTAACAGGTAGCTGAACATTTATTGTGAATAACAGCAATTGCAACGCTTGCATATGCCTGCATATGTGTTGGTGAGCGTATTTCTATAGACAGGCAGGTAGTTGACACAAAACAGGGCAGATTTGCAAATTCAGAATTACTTGTTACTAACTGAACATACAGGTAGTTTCACTTGCCTTTTGCTGTGAACTGAGACTTCAGTTATTGGGGCTTAAATACTTAATACTGTATATCTACTTAGTCTATTTTTTAACGAAAGTGTCAAGCAAAAGGTTTAGATACTGCAAAATGGGAAAGGAGAAGAAATATGGCCCTAAGTCATCTTTGAAACATTTTCATGAAAACTGTAATGCCACTAGAATCTGAAGGAGGGCAGTCAGTATATTATCACTTGCAGGAAACTTCGAAGTTTGAATTTGGGTTATGCGCACAGGGCAAAAGAAAAACTGAACTAAATAAGCCAGGTAGAAACTTGTTAGCATTTGGCAGATCTCTTCACTCATGATCACATACTTATACTTGGCCTTTTCCCCTAGTACAGTTTGTACAACCTACCCAGACACAGCTAAATTTGCTTGAAGTTTTCCCTGTCACCCTCCCCTGTCACCTTCCCCTTCCAGCTGGCAGGGGAGCCCCTTGGTGCTCCTTTGGGCAGAATGCCTGCTGGGCACACTGCTGGGGCAGAGCTGGTGTCCATTGGGAATTGTCTTCTTGTGTCACCTAGCTTTTGGGACTACAGAGGCAAGAGCACAAATACATTGGTTCGGGGTGTCCCATTTAGAAATGCTGTTCATTTTTAATGCACAAGTTACAGGCTTTTGCCTGAGGCATGTGTAGAAGTTTATAGTATGTAAGGCACTAAGGCAGGAGTTCAGATAGGCTTCAGTCATAATGACAGATGACTTGACCATTTGGCTTTCTATTTCCTAGGATTTATTCTGCTGTTCTGATAAGCTATGATTTAAAACACACTGAAGTGCCAGCGCAGGCTAATAGCCCCTTCTACACTGAAACACATCACTGAGAGTAGAAGACACTGTGCTGTGTATCTGTCTCTCAGGGTGAGGGAGAGAATAGCTGAGAGGTGTGGGGCCCACAATGACCACTTCACAGGCTGCCAGCTGAATTTGGAGTGGGAATCAGATCCAGAAAACAGATACCCGAATTTAGGTGTCTAATCTCCCACACTAGGCAGTGGAGACTTAGTTATGGCACTCAATGGAGCTGGGAGTGTGATTCATCTGGGGAAATGTAGGTATCAATCCTCTGTTAAGCTGAATCCCTCCTGGCAGTGGGAGGTGGGACGCAGAGCTGACACCTCTGAGTACACAGCTTCGCCTGAAGGCCCATCCCTGGTAAGGATGCGCTGATGACAGGGATTCAATCTCCAACTGCTGCATTGTTTCTGCAGTTTAATGAGAGGGGCGGGCTGGAGCCCCCGGCAAAGGCTGGAGCTACAGAATCCTCTGGAGAGTCGGAGCGTGTGTAGGTAAGCTTCATCCCCTCTCTGAGGGGTGGGTGAGCACATTAGACCTTATTTAGGGAGTCAAAATGGCACTCAAGGCTGTGCAATAAAGAAACAACATCTCCCTGCTAAAATTATTTTTACAACCTCTATTGTCGAGTTCAGACAAATAGACTTAACCAAGCCTTCTTAGGATAGGAAACATTAGTATCTACCACTTACGTCTGAAGCTATGTTTTAGATTTTATTTTCCAGACAAAAGAGTAATTTAAAATTATGCAAATAAGCTGCCAAAACAAGGCATTATGCAGATTTGTGAGGCAGGCAGCAGAGTGTTAACCCTTAGTGCTGCAGCTTGCTGCGGAGGGAGCGCTGCTGCAGCAGCTCTGCATGAATTCCTTCCAGCCCTTGTGCTCTTTAATTACAACAGTCCTGTGGCAGGGCCTGAGGTGTGAGGCTCACCCCCTGCACACCCCCATTGCCGAGTGGATTTAGGTGGATGGAGGAGCTGTGCTTGCTGCATTGCTCACCTTATAGTCCTACCGAGCACAGGCTGTACCCAAATCCGGCCTGGGCGTCTCAGAAAAGACAAGTGTTGTAACTACCATCCGTGGTTTCATACGGGTTGTTTCCAGAATATTTGAAGTGACTGTCATGGGAGAAATATTAAATTGCTTTTCAAGTGTCAGCACTGCAGTAACACTTTAAAAACAATTGACACTGTCAGCTATAAGTCCTGTAGTTTGCTGGCCTGGCTGGTATACACAAGATGCACTAGCAGCCTTGACTTTCCATTGAGGAAAGCTATTAAAAGAACTCCATGTTGTGCTAATTTGTGGATTCAATAGCTCATTATTCTACCCAGCTATAAAGGTGGTGGGCATAACTCAGTCAGGAACAGATGGGTTTTGATGGAAATCCAAGGTCTGATTTGCTCTGGAAGTTTGCCCTGATCCCTGCAACTGATGCCAACAGCTGATGTAGCCACATTGGTACAAGCACTAGTGCTGATCAAGAAATCCAGTGTTTTATAGCAGTAAAGTTTGGCAAATGGCAAGAGCAGGCAAATCCCCAACATGCACAAGGATGTAAGCGCAGCTGATCTCTAGTGGAGGTGCCTGATGATGGGTTAAAATAGTGACAGCCAAGCCTGGGGAAAGAGGGAGAGAGTTCACATGGGGCAGTTTTTGAAGGCCTGGGTTTGTACATCAGTCATGCCCATGTGGGATGCCAAGCCCTGTGAATATTGGATTTATTCAGCATCAGTCAGGGATGGATCCTGATGAGGGCAGGAAGGAGTCTGGCTGTGGTATGGGGGCACTTGAATCCACATTTCCTCCTGCACTCCAGTTCATATAATTATACAGTAGAATCATACAATCATAGTTGTTCATGGCTCTCTATGAGAGAGCTTAGAGAGCAGTGCAGGTTCCAAGGAAAACACCAAGAGTAAGTATTTCTGTCGTGAATTACTTCAGGAACAAACAATGCTGCTCAGTGCTGCTCCAGGACACAGAGGTGATCTGGGTTTCTCTCTTGCACCCTCTTACACCCAAACCCTTTAAAGTTTTCGCCACTCACCAAATTGCTCCCTCACTTTCTTTGTAGTTAAAGGTGTCGTTTCAAGCTGCCTGTCAGAAGCTGCCTGTCTCAGCCAGTACACAATCCTGAATAAACACTTCAATACGTTCAAACCTGGATGCTATCAGTGAATTTACAGGCTTAAGACCTACAGCCATTTTTAAGCTGGATACACATGCGTCCGCACAGAGGTTAGCTCAGTTTAGCTACTTTGGTTTTGCTTGTTCTTAAGAGCATTTTTGGCTCAAAAAATGTGATGTCTCTCACGTATTTGGAAAGAGTTGTCCAAAGCACATGATCAACATCTGTTGGTTTTGATATGCCAGAGGAGCTATGTAAGAGAGGCAAAGATCAGCGAATACATTGCTGCTGTGTATATTTGTTTTTAAATTTGGATTTTCTATTTTAAATTTAGAGTTTTTCTATTGCTTAGCAATTTGAGCAATGGGCTGATGGTCTGGTTAGTTAAAAAAAGCATGAAACCCACTTACATTGGTTCAGATTTTGTTAGTTTTGGATGAAAAAATATAAGGATAAAAAGCTGAAGAGGATATAAATCAGACACTGCTGCTGTACTGCCAATGCCTGGCCAGCTTAAAATAGCTGAACTAGTTTAAATAGGCAGAAACACTGTTTTATGATGACAAACAACAAAACTGAGCACAAAGACCATAGAAGGAAGTTGCTAGGAAATCTCTACGGTGTTCTGGAAAAGTTTCACAGCACAGGCACCTACAAGAGAATTGTCACCACCTGCCAGCCTGGGCATTTCCTAAAAACAGGTGTGTGAAATTGTAGTACACATTGATTTCTATAAATGCAGCACCAGGAAATGCCTTACAGCTCATTTTAAGTCAGTGCAGCTTTAGGGGACTGTATGCTCTTCCCAGAACCGTCTCTGAAGACTCAACACTAAGGTCTCGTCTACAGTAATGCTGAAGTCCTGAATTCTGTGTCCAGGCAAGGTCTGCCCAGACTACACTTATCTTAATTAGATTCTTAGGAAAGATCTTTGCTTCTGTGAGCTCTAACCTTGCCCATGCTGGGATTTCAATAAGGAAAGCTGTAAGCTAGCCTAGTCCTCTGCAGGCATGGCCACAGAGTCTCTTCTCTTTTGCACTGACCTGCAGGGTGGCTTTGCCAGCAGATTTCCTGCAGGCATGCTGCCACCTCAGCTGGGTTCTCTGCATGAAGATGCTTCAGAAAGTTGAGGTGCTTCAATCAAAAATGTTACAACTGCAGGTCCATAGTGTCAGCGAGCACATGTTAAAACCCCAGTTTCTGTACCAAGTAGTTGTAATTATGATGATACCTTGATGATGGTATCTTAATCCTTTTAACACTTGTTTTCTTTTGTATGGCTACTTCATAGTTTAACCACTTAAGCCCATTTCTATGAGGAAATTGGTAGGTAAAAGACTGGGGAATCAACAGGGACCACGTTTTGCTTTTATCATGAAGTCATCTGCCAGTGCAGCTCATGACTGGAATTAAGACAGACAATGCCTATCAGGGGTTGCTAAGGATTGCATGTCTACACGCTTCCTTGGTAGCATTTTGCAAAAATGGGCGATGTGAGGTAGAGTGATGGAGGAATGGCTGCTGAGCACAATGAACACAGCTGTGAAATTTCTAGTCTGTGAAATTCCCTTTGTGTGGGAACCCCCTGAAGGTGTGTCACCAGTGAACTCCTGCCTGCCACCACCCATCCTTGTTATGTCATTCATTCTGCACTCCTCCCTGCCCACCTGGCAAAGTGACCCATCATGCTACAAACCATTAGCCCTCAAAAGGTGGACACGGGGATTTCCTGCTCCTTCAAAGATAAGCAATAAATTAAGAGAAATAAGAAATACACGTTAAGCCTGAGGATAGTCCTTTAAAGAAAGATTCCTTTTATAAAAATAGGGTTCATTCCACAACAAAGAAGGCACTCCAGAGAAGGTGTGATGTTGATATGCAATACTGATACATGAAGTATGGCTCTTATAGGATTTTCCGTTCTGGTCTATCTAGTCTGTTGACACATGAAAAAGATTCAGATCTTCAGTTTAACTTTAAAAAAAACAAACCTCTTAGGAAATACTTTCTTACACAGCATATAATTAATATATGGAATCAGCACTGAATATTCCTGACAGGTTTAGACTAACTCTGCACTTGATGGTCTAGCAGCCTTTTGATCTGCATCCCTGTGAGATGCTGTGGGAGGGAGGGCTCAAAACTGTGTGTAAAGGCAGGAACTCAGCTGTTAATTTAAAGAAAAACCTTTAGTTTCTGCAGCAAGAAAACTATGCGAGAGCAATAGTAACATCTGGAGCTTTCTTGGTTCAAAGAAGGTGTTTCTGCATTTCAGAAAGGATTATGTGTATGCACAGAAAGCAATTCCAGTGGTGTTACTGGAGTAAGGTCACATGCAAGGACTCTCAGATTCCACACTTAGTGACTCAGAAAGTAGCACCCGCATCACATGCTCTTACAGCAGGGATGTCCACACCTGAACGAGTTCCCTGCACCTTCCTTATGGCAAGTGAGGAAAAACAAGGACCCAACAGACTCAACTGGATAGCTGCTGATAGGAGTGGCCATGTCCTAGCTGCACCCCTCTCCTTTGTTGGCTGCAGAGAAAATTTAGAGGGGAGTGGATGTGTTTGTTGTAGGTTTGAAGAGGGTGAAACTCATCAAGGTGCCTGCTGACTGCAGCTGGGGAGCCATCTGCTTTCCCTGCTCTGAAGGTAGAGCCACTTCAGATGGGGTGCTGGGAGATGCGGGTTCCACGTGGTGCTGGATGTCTGAAGCAGGCACCTCTTGCAACCATCCATTCTGTCTCTTTGGTAGGAACAGTTGCCCCGAAGCAAGGATGTGCTGCTCCCCTGAGTCATCTCCTCAGCTGCCCAAGTCAATGTGTCACTACATCCCTTGGTCTCTGTGCTCATCACAGCCAGGGCCTAAGACTGTGCAGAGCAGACAGGACCTGGGCAGGTCTTGCTCAGATGCAGGGCAGCTGAGTAGTGAAGAGAAACAGGAAAGGCAAGTTCAAAGGCAGGTGTGACACAAAGGAAACAGGTGGCGTAGTAACACCAAGCCAGCTGGCAAAGCCCCGTGCAGTCTTACTGGAGTCCACTGCACCCTCCCATCAGGATATACTATGGCAGCACCGTGTCTCCAGCTGGAAATGAGAAAGGGTCTTCCCCAAAGTATCCAGCACAGGAAGGACTGTTAGAGGGAAAATTCTGAAGCAAACCTAGGCCTTGCTCATCACCACAACATCCTTGTGCACAGGTAATTGCCTCTTCCAAAGCAGCAGCCCTCACAGACCTGAGCCTGGGGGGGGGTGCAAAGCATCAGGGCTATCTCAGAGATCAGTGCTTCTGAAACACAGTGTGATTGTTACGGCTCATCAAAGCACAGGCTTAACTTTAAACTCCTCAGTCATACAAGTAGTTACTGTCTGACCCTGTCTCACACCCTAACAGTATTGCCAAAGGAGGAGGGAAAGAATTGAAATTTTACACCGTGGCATATGGAGTGATTCAGAATTCTTCTAAAATGCAGATGGTGAGAATGAGAATGTTTTTGTCAGATCTTTGATCTCTTTCAAAAATAGAGGCCCCTGGATGTGGTTAGAGAGGGCTCATGCTGTGAGCTGGAGTTTTGTAATCACTGCTGACTGGAACTGCCTGTCAGTGTGATTTGTGCATTTTCCAGTCTTTTATAATACAATCAAACTGCTGTTTCCACAATGTAAGAGATACATCACAAATTTCTTGGGAGAGGACACCAAGCTCCTAGGCTAATTAATTTTTCCTCTCAAAAAAGAATTTTTCCATTTTTTCTTGTTAAACTACTTAATTTTATAGTTACTCACAGAGGCTGAAAGTTGATTCAGCAAATCTTGGGTAATCTTCAGGTGTTCCTCAGACTGGAAACCAGCAACCAGAAAAGATATAAAATATAGAATAAAAGCAAAATTCACCAATTGAGGAACTTCTTGTTTTATGATACTTAAGTGGTCAAACATCTCTTGTAGAGTGGCACATTAGGATGTATTTCCAGGTAGATGTTCACATTCCTGTGAGTGACCCTAAACCACTGCAGAAACAAGATAACAGAAGTCTCCGATTTTAGCCACCAGCCTTATTTCCCTCTGCTCTGAGGATACTGTAGATAGAACCTCTGAGACCCTAGGATAGACTTACTGAAGACAGTAAGGCTGGCACAACTTCCTGTTTCACCATGCTGAGTGGCAGGAGGTAGGAGGACAGGTGAGCTCATAGCTCATTCTTCAGTGCCACTGCTGTTGCTGCACCTTGCCAAGGAGATCCTCAGTGCAAACAAGAACTGCTCATCCTCCTTTAAACAGGGAAGAATGAAAAGGGAGGCAAAATTAGGATTGGGTTTTTCTTGTCTCCACAAGAGCCCATGCCTTGTTCCATTGGTGTGGAGAAAAGCTGTTGCAGAAATGATGGGAAGCTGGTGGTGAGACCTGGCTGCCAAAGGAAGACACTGCTAGTAGCCTGGAGGGTACTGCTGATGCTGATTGTAATTCATTTCTTATTAAAACTGACAATGGAAATGTTTCACATAATCACCGATTTCACTGAAACTTTGACAGCATTATCAAGCACTTTCAATCCTTTTTGATTTTATATGAATCCCATAAAACATCCAAACACCAGGATGTAAACAAAGTACTTTGATAAGCTTAGTTTTGATATTTCTGTTATGTTCCAAATTTGGAATGAAAGGAGGTGTGAAATAATCAGCTCACCCAAGAAAATGTGATGTCTCACTTAGCTCTGACCATCCTTGCATAAGTTTCAAGGAGCCCAGTGGTCTCTGCTGATGGACAAGTCTCCTGCACTCAGTGATGCTGCAAAATGTCCAGCACACTTGCCACAAAGGGAATTTTCATTCACATCCTACTGGATGCTCAGGGTCACCTTCCAGGGCAGCAGCACCAATTGCCAATACCATCTTTTGGGAGAGTACTTCCTGGCACACACTGATGGAAATGCAGAGGTCTTCTCTTACTGCTCAAGTAACCTGGACACATCTCTGGCAAGTGGGTAGGCCTTACCTTCACCCTTTAGAAGAGAAAACAAAAGGCACATGCAAATTGTCTTCTGTTGAAGAGAATATGGATGCTGAAGAAATGACACAGTTTTTGTTAAAAGAGAGCTCTCTCATGTTGCACCGGCACATTGATTTCTAACCCTGCAGCAAAACTGGGTTTCATCTGTAGAGAATTCTTCTGGACAGAAGCAGACACCAGACTATTGACTAACAACATAGAATGCACTTTTTTTGTAGCAAATAACATTTTTGTTTGCACTTGGGTTGATACCGACAATGAAAGAACAAGACACAGGAGATATGTAAGAGACTGAACTGCACAGGCATCAGTGGCTCTTGGCGCTTGTTCTCAGATGGGGGTACGTACCCAGGGTGTTGGCCATGGCTGGCTAATACAACCTACCTTGTTTATCCACCTGAGAACTGGAAAACATAAATAATGACCATTTTCAGCTACTCCACAATTTACATCTCTTCTGGAAGCTCAGTTAGCTGAGCTATTTGTACTAAATGGGAACAGTAGGAATTCATTAATGTTGACTGAAGACAGAAGCTGAAGCAAGGGGATTTTCAGACCAGCTTGAGGACCTGAAAACTGCTACAGTCCTCCTGGTTTTGCTACAGAAAGGTGATATGGAGTCCTCGAAATTACTCTGGTTGTGACAGAGAGAAAAAAAAAATTCAATTTATCAGCAAGCTGCTCTCTTTAAGCATTGCATGAGATTTCAGATACTACCTTTGGGAAGAGGGACTGGCTTGATGGAGGGAGTGAGGAGCTCTCCCATAGCATAACCCTTCCAAACATGCAGGATGGCAAGCAGCTGCTGCAAGCCCAGGCGGTTTGCATTGCCCAGCAGTGCAGGAGCAATGGCAGGGGTGGCCCAGCCAGGCCAGGCCCTCATGTGAATTCGCACCACTGACATTCCACTGATGGGCTTTTACTCTCCACAGTATGGTGCTGCCGCATGTTTTGGTCAAGATCCTGTGTAGACATGGGACAAAGCATCTTTAGCAATGATGCTGGGTAGCATGGTGCCCTGAAGTATGCTGGGAAAAGACTTGTCACTGCTTTAATTGCATTCAAACATGCAAGCTAGAGTGAGTAATACCATGAGCAGGTCAGGAAATGATTAACAGGTTTGCTGTGAAACAGAAGGGTACCCCTTCCTCTTCTTCCCCCTGGCCTGTTCAGACCAGAACTTGTTAGGAAGAAGGACATTTATTCACGTAGTTGTAACAAAACATGGTCCTGCCTCTCAGATCCCCATCACTATGTGCCAGTGGGAGAGCAGGACTGGGAGAGAGCCCGAGATAATACATGAACGTTATTTAGTAGGAGGACATGTTAGGACAGCACTAGGAAAACATGGAAAAGACAACTCTTTTTTAAAAAAGTTGACAAAGCATCAGTGTGGCTGAGCAGCAGCTTGAGGAATCAGTGCAAAATATTTGATGAATCATTTAAATTTGAATTTAAGGAATTCAACTGCTCCATTATGAGTTTCAAGTGGAGAAAGAATTCCTTGCGGAAGGATAAAAAGCAGCTATTGAAATAACATGAATATTTTTTCCTATGAAGGTTAAAGTGTGTTAAATATTGGTAAAACCAGGAGAATATCAAAGGATATCTCATTTACATAAACAGTGTGTTGGCAATCCAGAAATCCCATCCCCAGGAGTTAATTCCACAGGTTTATATGGGAAGTCAATGCTACTCCAAGGAGCAGGAGGCTGAGCTGGAGCACGACACCCTGGGTCTGCTCCAAGCCTTTCAGCAATACTTGGCTGGACACATAGGGGCACAGTTACACGGCTAATTACTTCCGTTCCATATGGAAATTAGAAGAGGAGAAAATTATCATTATTACCCATTTGATCACACAGTTACCTGAGTGCACTGTGTGGCTGCAGTGCTCTGAATTGTGCAATTGCCCTCTCAGTTAAACAACACCTGAATTTCTGTCTGAGGGTTGGTCCAGACTCAGCTTCAATCCTTTATATCCTTACACCCCACTTAAGGAGGTGACTAGGGTGTTAAGATATTCTGGCTGATACCTGTAAATCAGTGCTTCAGACACTGTTAAAACCTAATAGGTCTGAAAATATGTTGACCACACTCTGAATTGATTTGTACTTGGTGAATTTGATGTGTTCTTGCTCAAAATAGACCAAGAGAAACCTTGAAGGAATGGTTAATTCAGGCATTGTGTTTGAAAGAGCAAAGAAGACAGCAGTGTGTCCAGCCCTGGGAGTTAGATTTTTGGGGTTTTGGAGGTTTAGGGTTGGGTTTTTTGTTTGGTGGGGCTTTTGGGGGGTGTTTTGGGGGGGATTTTTTTAGGGTTTTTTTTTGAGTTTCAGGTCATATGGAGTATCTTCAAATCCATCTCTATGGACTCCCCAGGAAATTCAGTGGACTCTGTGGACTCAGTGGACTCTGAGTGGAGAGGTCCCTGGCTCTGCACTGTGAACAAGGGGAGACAGTTACACCTGACATTAAGCAGTGAAGGACATCTTCCAGTTTCCATTGCTCCATTCTGCTTTTACATTTGAGGAGCTTCTCAGCTTCATGGGTATGAGGAAGACCTTGATAGCCAGGGATGCTTAAGGAGCCAAAGAACCCATACTGTGTTTGACTTGTCTGTGTTGAGGTGCTGTCTTTGAGGTCACTGTGGGAGTAGGTTCAAGACAACCTGTGAGACTGACAAGGGCTGGATCAGACATGGATGCTGTAGCACATGCACTCCTTCATCCTCCTCCTCATGCCAGGTCAGAGCTGACTGTGCAGACTCCCCAGGACTGCAGCAGATGTGAAACAGGAGGATTTCCTATTCCAGTGATGAGTAAAGACAATTTCAAAACAGCGCTTGCAAGTTAGGGTTATTCGTGGACTCGCTTCCTGAACAGTCTCAAACATGGGGCCTGGTCTTAGCAGAAGTCAAAATTCACCTTGGCTTCACTGGGCAGGGTCCTGCTTAAGCTGAAGCCTTCATCATAACACAGTGGTGCTGCCCTGCTGATTCTCCATGTTCCCATAACATGCAGCATCCATGTATCAGCATGCCACCAGCAAATCCACATTGCATTTACAGCACCAGCTGACTTGCAATGTAGGAGAAACACTAAGACATCCTCTCTACACAGAGTGACTACTGGAACTACCCCCCAGCAGCTGCAGTAACACCCTGTGTGGCAGAAGTCCCTCCTTCCCCTAGGGAAAAAGAGCTGAGTTGGTTCTTGAAATGACAGACAGCACATCTTCAAGATGGAGTTAATCTGTACTGTAAATAATTCTTATCCATCCATCTACCTTCTAGGAAGTGTTTGGTGCTCCTTTCAAGTGGGGCCAGCTAGGCAGACCCATAGAAATGTGAGTGCCACTTCCCTGTGTCTGAGAATCACCAACTCCACGGTAATGACATTGGCCAAGTCACATGCACGAGGTTGGTTATTCCTCTAGTGTGGGCCCATAATTACCCGTCCATACCCAGAAGGGCAGGCAAGCTCTCCTGAAGCTCACAGGAAATAATTACAGAGCAGCCAACCTTCCTGCAGTACAAAACTCCTCCTGATACATCCCAGAGGCACCAGCAGCATTACTCATGGTGGGTGACATTTCCCAGCCTGATTCTCATGCCCTGGCTCAGCCATCCATCCCACGTCCAGCCCAGGACAGCACGTTGATGCAAGGGAGTTCAAGAGGAAGTGGAGGACTTGGCTCTGGCTGTGGGAAGCAGACTATCAAGAAATGCTTGTTTAACACACGGCAGATCAGCCTGCCTCAGGAGTGAGGTGTTTCTGTAAATCAAATAGCTTCTTATGAGTCAGGAGCCCAACTCTTTAATAGAGTCACATATTTTCAGAAATCGCTGTAATTCAAGGATTTTTATTGTTAACATTTATTGGCTTTCATATACCAGCCTGAGGTGGGATCTGACTCCTTAGAACTGTTAGGAGCGTGGGTTTCTGTGTACTACCAGCACCCAAAGGGAGTGAAAGCCTGGAAAAGGATACTGGGCAACTCATCCTCATTTGCCAAGAAAGACAGATCAGTCTTCTTCTCTGAATGCTTTTGAGGACCTCTTTCCTCAAAATGACATCCACAGACTGTAAGCTCTCTGGAGGCATTACTGGAAATGATCACATATGGATGAGAATGCTGAAATTAAATTTGTAATACTCAGCTGCTGTAATCTGCAAACAATGCTAAGTGGTAGAAAGAGGCAGCAACCACCTTCCAAAGCTCTTTCCAAGTACCTACAATCAAGAGAGTCACTTGACAGCCATAGCAGGTGCCCACTTCTGCTCAGCCCCTAGGATGTCGCAGAGTATGATTGCCATGCAGATCTTTACAGAAATTTCATAAAATATAAGATGAAAAATAATTATTGAGTTGTCTAGTCTAGCTACCCATCCATCTCTTATAAGTGCAAAGTGAACGATTTGCAGCGGAAGACCAAAAGTTTAAAGCGTGGGGGAGTAATGAAAAACAGCAATAGAAACATGAAAACAACTCTTTACCAACATTGCTTAGCTGCTGCGGTAATGAAAAACAAGGTTACAAATTACTTTCAGAGCTCTCTATTTCCATTGTTTTAAAAACTACAGCCCATTTTTCAGAGCATTACAAAAATTTCCTGCCTGCAGATCGGCTTTTATGTCTTTTAAACACTGGTTGCAATACGTTAGTATTGCAGGTATGTGGTTAGTGCGAGGGAGCCCTCGGGGGCAAGGAGCTCCACACAGGGGTGTTTCAGGAAGTCTCTGTAAACTAGTGTTGCCACCCCTGGATTAATTAATTCCACAGTGGGTGCTCACTGACACAGTGTTTCATCCTCCTGCAGGATTTCCTGGAAGGTTTTAGGACGCAGTAAGACAAGGCAAAGCACACACTGTTTCCAAGGCACGGCAATGCATGCCAAGAGCGTGGCTGGATGCTGTGCTTCTGCCTGTGATGATGGGTGGGAAAGGGAGCAGTGGAGGAGAGCAGAGCCTGGCAAGTACCTGCTTGGCTGATTTGTGTCCATGCACACCTGCTTATCCTATGTACAGTATGTGGTGATGCCCTCCAAGGTTATTTTGCCTGCAGGTCCCTCTGCTCAGTGTTCTGCTTGCAGACCCTGCTGATGCTTTCCTGGTCTGGGGACAATCTTCTTGGATGAGCATGCCTCTGGGGAGAGGTTCACATTCCTTGGCATAAAGATGCATCCCAAAGGAGTCAGCGGTGTACAGGCACCACTACCTATAGACCCTCATCATTCTCCTGTGGGGCACATAGCAAATCCTTAATCCCCCAGTTTCATGTGCCAGGAAGGTTCAACTTCAAATTATTTTTGAGCTTTTGCTTTCCCTGCAGAGGTTTTGTTTTGATACACCCCCTTGTGTTCAGCATCTTTACTTTGGAATGGGTTTGGCAGTCCCTACTTGAGTATCAGAAGGAAGATTGAGCTCAAATTCTCAGTTCAAGTGATCTGCTTCAGACCTCATCTCTTCAGATTGGGCTTAGCAAACAAAATCCCCTCTGGAGAATGAAGGGTTCAGACTCACCAGGCAAGAGAGACCTCCTGAAGGACTCTTTCATATAGGGAATCGGGTAGAGAATAGAGTGTGTCAGAGTTTTAAAGACAAAGTAGTGCCATCAGAAGGGTGTACAGGCTCCATACAGGAGGGACTTTTCACATGTTGTCAGCCTTTGAATTCAGCTTTTAAAAAAAGATTTGCCTTCAGACCAAAAAAGTGATGCTTTTTATGAGTAATAAAGCACAAAGCAAATTTTTTTTATGGATGAGGCTATCATTCAATATAAAATAAGCTGGCTGTTTATGATTTATTGATAAGTCAAATTCATATTTCACCTTGGGAAAATAACACATCATCTGGCTTGCCACTGGGCAGATGCCTGAGAGACAAGGGTGTTGGTGCTGCTGAGGCTCAGATTAGTTTTTGTGTTACAGGCCAGTCTGGGGGAATATGTTTCATGTCTTGGGCTCCAGCACTTGTCAGAGGTGATGGGATGGAAGCTAATGGTATCATTGTTGGGAATTGTGGGCAGCGACACTGAAGCAACATTGTGTATGAAACTGCATGCAAGTCATGCTTCCCATGGCCCATGGCTCTGCTGCCCAGCCACTGTGCCCGTATTCCTGCCATGTCCAGCCCCCAGCATGTCCTGCTGCCATGGGCTCCCCTGGGCCATAGCTGGGAGCTGCAGCAGGCGCTGAACTTGTGCATGGAGCCATCTGTGGCTCTCATGGTGGCAGGAGAACCAGAACCGTGGTGTCCTGGACCCATGATGTCATAAGGGGGCCGCTGGAAGCCTTCAGTAACAGCTGCGGCTCCACTCCACACACACCGCCGGATGAAGCTCTCGGGGCATCCAAGTCTACTCCTGCCCTGACACACTTCCATCGCAACAATGTCGGCCCACTGTCACCCTCAGGAAGCCACCATGCAGAGTCTGAGGCAGATACACAGGCAGATGAAGATGCTGGACATGCGCCTGCAGCTGCTCCGTGACAAGTTGTGTGTAGCCCGCCTGCAAAAGTGTGCCCCTCCCTGCTGCTGCCTGCACCACACCCGGCACCTGGCGAGAAAGGCCCTCTGTGCAAGGCTGGATCTGGAGCCAAGAATGGACAGGTGAGAGAGCGCTGCCAGCTTTCTACAGGCATTGGCAACCTCTTGGGTAGGATAAAGAGAGGTTTGACAATGCTATCAGGAGCAAAGGTTGAAACAAGTAAGTAGGATGGGAGCGAAATAGGCATCTTGGAGAAATAAATTGAAAGGGATATGGGAAGGTAAAGATCGTTCTCTTGTTTTAATTCCAGACTGAGAAGACTTGGCATGATGTTGAGCTCATCCTGCTGTCGAAGTCCTTTGGCTTTGATCGATGTGAAGGGTTTTGACCCCAAGGATGTCACTGTAGTGATGAAAGACGGGAAGGTGACCGTATCAGCGGAGCGCAAGGAGGAGCTCAACACATGCATGGGAAGGACATCTAGCTACAGAAAATACATGAAGGAATTCAGCCTGCCACCGGGGTGCTGTGAGAAGGAGGTGACCTACTCAGTGAAATCCAACAGCCTCACGGATATTGTGGGAGAACTCAAGTGCTGCTCTTATACCTCCAACTGCTGAGCTGCAGCAGGCCAGAACACAGCTACAGTCATCCCTCTGCCTCACTCCTCCCCATCAGGTTTAGGTCTGTCCCAATAACTGTGTGTCAGCAGCTTCCAATAAAAATGACAGCACTCTGAGCAGGTTGTGTGAGCCTCATTTTGAAGGGGTTTGGTGGGCAAAAAAGGGAGTGCCATCAGGAAAACACAAAAATATTTTTGGGCATACATGACTGTGGTCACTTGCTGGGTACTGAAGGCAGGGCCAGAGGTGGTGGATTCAGAGTATACCATCTCATGGATTTTAAAGGCTAGAGGCACCACTTGTGATCAGTCACATTTCCATGAGGACACTTCTCTCATCCAACCTCTTTCAACTGAATTCTAGGGTATTTCTAGAAAGAAAATCTTGATGATAAACACCCTGAGGGGAGGAGCCTTCTAATAAAAATCAAACTGTACTCTTTGCTCCCTTGGTTTGGTTCTTGTAGAGACTGCCTGGCTGGGAAAAGCTGTGGATGAAGAACAGAGCGCTTTTACTTAGAAGAGTTGGGATTAGGGTAGAACACTTGCCAGCTGAGGAGGGGATGACAGCACTTCCTGCTGAATCAATGGCTCCAAAATAATAAGAATATTTTTCACGTTGGGAGAGGGGGAGAATTGTCAGTATAATTGCTTGAAGGCAACTTTAGCTTTGCTGCTCTGGTCTCAGCACTTGGGTGTGCACTCCTACGAGAAGTAGCATTACCTCCCACTGCAGAAAGTGTGTAACAGGACATACCTGGTGCCCGCATTTGCCTGCATACCTGGTGCCAGCATCTCCCCAGTGAGCACCACCTGGTTCAGGCTTCATGAGCCCCTGGGGCTGGAGGGAGGAAGGTTGCCACCTCTTCATGTGATGCACTCCCCTCCAGCAGACTTTCCTAAGAGGGAACCGTTAGGAAATGTTAGGAATGTTTTAGGTTGTGCTGACACAGTATCTGATGTTCCCTAACCTGCCAGGGGAGAGGGTGAGCACCTGTGGGCCAGTGTCACAGCTCAGCTGGCCTGTAGCTGGACAAATAAATCTGGCCGTAACAGAAAATCCAGCTCAGCTAAGCCTAGTTCGTTTTAGAACAAGTCCCTGTGTAAGCAATGATAGATTTGAAATTACACAGGGGACCTTAGCCAACCCTGTTTAATCCTGAATGCAAACATATCACTGGCTAAGGAGGTGGGCAGTGTCAACACCCGGGCCAATCAGCTGTCCAAGCCCGGAAAATTTGAACCCCCTATATAAGAGGGTTCTGGACAATAAAACGTGCTGTTTGTTGATGACCCTTGGTGAATTTTGTTTCTGTCTCTGACCAATGACCCCACGTAATAGGCTGCTATGCAGGTGTGCTGCACACTTGAAACTCTTCAGAGTGGAGTGTTGTCCCTGCCATTAGCCTGGCTGAGTGTAATGGGTTAAAATTCAACAACCAGGCAGAAACACCAAAAAATGTAGTGGTTATCACATTTGCCTAATTTTCATTTTAGTGGAATAAGATTAAAAGAAAAGCAAAACAGGTTCAATTTAAAAATAGAAACAGTTAGATTTATTAACATACACTAATGGTGAACAAACAAAAACCAACCACGAAACCCTCTCAAAAACAACCCCCCTCCTCCCTAGCAACAATCTACTTGTCCATGAAAACAATGCAAAGAGACAAAACATCAGAACTCTTAAGTCAGTAGCACTTAATAAAATAGTCTCTCATTCAGTCTTTTGAGAGAGACAAGTCCCTCCTGATGCTTCTGGTAACTTTCCACAAGAGACACAGTCTGTTTGTGGCTTCCAGCTCTTACAAACACAGCCCGCCCAACACTGCATCTGTGAGCTTCTTAAATGTAGCTTTTCCCATGGCTGCATAAGGGTTGTGGACTTAAATATCGGGTTTCACCTTTTAAAGATGCACAGCTTCACAATAAAGGACTTCTTATTCTTTGCTGGTGACAAGGCTCCAAGACATCTCAATAGGATCACTGCATTAATTTCTACTTCAACATCCATTTCAGAAAAGTTCAAATATTATAGTTTCTAACTCAAATGTCCACTCAGTAAAAATCAGACACCCTTGCTTGAATCTGGAAAAGCACCTC
>WBMY01011715.1:238942-257411 GCA_013397315.1 Donacobius atricapilla | reverse complement strand
GGGCCAGCCGGGCCCTGGGCCCGGGGCCCTCCCGGCCCGGCCGCGATGTTACCTCATGGCTGGGTCCGTGGAAAGAGGGCGGGTCTCCCAAGATTCCTGTTTTTAAGCGGTGTCCCAAGGGGTGTACACTTTTTACCTGATTGGCCAGCTTAGCTGTTAGTTCCAAAACGGATCAACAATTGGTTTTTCCTACCATTTATGCTAAACCAATACACTGAGAAATGCAGATGGTTGCTGTCACACATGGGGATCCTGGCCCCTAAAGGACCCTCACACCAACCGGGTCAATATGTCCCAGTGCAGCCAAGGGGTCCCCAGTGTCAAAAGCACCCACTCACTGTTGCAGCAGGGAATATTACCCTGGAAACACTCACAGTTAAAGAAAACAAAGCCAGTCCTTTATGTACAGCCTGCAAGCAGACAGCCTCACTTTCACAGTTTACTTTCATCTTATGAAGGTGGTGAATCACAAGGGATGGGTTACAGAGCAGTGAGTCCATGGCTGGGAGCACCACAGCTGAGGGAGGCCCTTGGCTCCATTGCCACCTGCTCCGTCCTCCGGGTGGGAGCTCCTTCAGTCAAACAAACATAATAAAAGCAGATCAGTTGAGGCTCAGTTTAGCTTGGCTATAAACAGCTTGGTAATTTAACTTTGGTGCAAAAAATTAACTGCTTCTGTGACATTTTCAACATCCAGCTACCACTTAAAATAATGCCTATTAATAAATATTAAACTTTATGAGCTTAGTGTGTAGCTGGGTCAATATAAAACCATACAACCATGGAATAGTTTTGGTGTTAAGAGACTTTTTGAAGGTCACCTTGTCTAATACCCCTACTATGACCTGGAACATCTTTTATGAGACCAAGTAACTAAAATGTCCATCCAACCTGGCCTCTGGGCAACCTGTTACAATGTCTCACCACCCTCATCATTAAAAAAATATTCCTTATATCACATTTAAATCTAGCCTTTTTCACCTTAAAACTGCTTATTCAGTCACTACAGGCCTTGCTATAAAGTGTCTCTCCATCTTTCTAATCAATGTTCCTAATATGTGGGCCTGACATTTCTGAGTCTGAGAGATTTTAGCCTGCGAGCAGCTGCTAACCTTTTCCCAAGGGAAAAATATCTCAGGAAAGCTTCTTCTCAAAACAGTCTTCGCAAACAACTGTCCATTCTCAAAACAGTCTTAGTCCAGGTGATGTCTTGTCTTTCTAGTTCTGTTTCTCTCATTTAACCAATAGGATTAGAGAGGTGTCATTTCTATTCACCAGTCATGTTAAGTCTGTATCGAAACACCTTATAAAAGGTACTAAGAATTAGACAATAAAGCCTTCTCTATGCTCTTTACCTTCCGAAAATATTTGGAGTCTCATTCATTTTTTTGTGTCTTACAATCACACCTAATACACTGAAAGGGTGACCATGCACAGGTAGTCTGATTCTGCTGCTGTTGGCCAAGGATGTTTAGACCTAAGCCACACCTCACCTGGGAGGCTACAAGGGATCCTCCAGTGAGAGCAGGCAGCAGGAAAGGGGACTGGGAAAGACCACCCTCCTACAAAGCAACCCACCAAGTAAAAAAACCCAAACCTCTCTGTGCTACAGTTTTTGCGCTTTGTAATGATTTCTACAGAAGCTGTCTAAGCATGCAGAAGGGAAACATATTTCAACACCTCCCTGCTACCCATGACTTGCAGAATATATCAAGTCCCACAGCAACCACAGGAATGGCTATGACTGCTCTTATCATTATTGCTCATCCTTTAATACATGTTCTTCACACTCTGTTCCTAAATTAAGCTCCTTGTGCTCCTAAAACCAAATTACACTCTTGAGCACTTATTGACAGATACAACTTTCTGAGGAAAATACTGAATTCATATTACATCCTGTGAATTGCTAGTCTAGGCCAGTAGGAGCATCTTTGAGACCTTTTCCTTAACAGAAGCAAATCACTGAAATAGTCACTTAGTTTTGTTAATACCTACATGCTGTTAACAACTTGGAACTTATCCCAAAACCTATAATAAACAAATACTGAGAGTTTTCAAGGAGAAAATACCTTTGGAAAGCCACCATTAACCCAGCAAGCCATAACATCATCTCCCATAAAACAAATTCATTTACCACTAGGTGGCAGATATTATTTTTTTAAAATTTACCACCGGGCAACTTTTTTATTCAGAGCAAACATGCTGCGGGTGGTGTCACAGCTGAGGGTGGTGTCACAAAGCAATAAGATTGACACAAACCGGAGCTGGTATTTTTTTCTGTTATGGTAATAGCAAGTGAAGGGGAGGGCAAGAGACAGAGCTGTTTTGTGATCCTGGTGTGCAAGAGCTCTCAGGACAGACCACCATCACATTAGGTTCCTACACGGGATTATATCGACCTTTGATCCTGCAGCTCTCCCCCATGGAGTACAGCTCCTGGATAAGGCCACATCCATTTGCTCCAGCAGGCTGTCTCTACCACAGTTATCAGCCCAAGAGGGGCTTCCAGTGGTTCACGTATTCTTCAGCATGTTATTGCAACAAATTATTTTGGGGGCCAATTTTGACCATCCTCATGCAGCAGATACTCTCTCTGAATTCCCTAGCATGAGGAAGATATCAGAGAGGGTGAATTGGCTCTGTAGTTCTAAATGTTAGTGCATTCTTGAACTCTAATCTTATGGGGGCATTTATAAATAGCCAAGGAATTTGTAACGAGAGGTCATCTGAGGATGCTAAATCCAGACTTCTCCTCGGTCATCAGTTTCTAGGGGTTTTGCTACAGCCAGGCAGTGCTCTGCTGTGCTCTACAGAGGCTTAGGCTGTGTTGAACTCTTGTTTCTCTCCCTGCTATTGAAAACCTGGGGAGAGCAGTGCCCTCATGAGGAGGTGCAAAATGATCCCAGCTTTCCTCTCCCCCGTGGCCTCGGTGCCCCGCTGCTCTCGAGGGCACAGCACTGCTCGGGCAGGGGGCTGCTGCTCCCAGTGGGCAGTGCCTGTTTGGCAGGGCTCTTCCTGCCGAGGACTAAATTAAATGTCTGTCACAGGGGCCAGCTCCACGCTTCACACCTCCTGTTGTTGTCCTCGGAGCAGCAGTGTGGTGAGGCTTTTGGCATCACCCCAGCCATGTGCAGCTGCCCTCCACTGTCATTGTAGGACACAAAAAAATGAATGACTCCAAGTACTTTTTTGAAGGCAAAAGATCAGAAGGCTTTATTGTCTAATTTTTACTACCTTTTATAAGGTGTTCCAATACAGACTTAACATGACTGGTGAATAGAAACGACACCTCTCTAATCCCATTGGTTAAACTAGAGAAACAGAACTAGAAAGACAAAACATCACCTGGAGACAAACTGTTTTGAGAAAATGAAGAGTTGTTTACAAAGACTGTTTTGAGAAGATGCTTTCTTGAGATATTTTTCCCTTAGGAAAAGGTTAGCAGCTGCTAGCAGGCTAAAATCTCTCAGACTCAGAAATATCAGGCCCACACTCTGCTGCACTGCTACATGAGGTGAGAAGCTTAATCCATCCATTGTGTTTGTGCTTAAAGTTAAACTTAACCGTTGTCCTTGCTAAGCTCTTTGGCACCTTAGTCTCTTAGGTAAACTTTCCAAGCCTGTTTTCCATCATCTCTCCTGGAGAAAGCCCTAAGAGTTTAGAAGAGAGAGCAGGACCCATGTGTTCAACTCTGCCTTTGTACAAAGACTCCATAGATTTGTTGTCATTCTGGGCTCTGCACTTGTCACTTCATTAATAACCCTCCACTGAATTTAGGTTAGGAGTAAACTGATCCTTCCAGCACACTTGGCATGACTGTCGTGAAGCCGCCACCTCCATGAGTATGGGACACTGGCCCTTGCTTCTCCTCTTTATCCTGCAGGTTCTCTCCCTGGTCTCTGGAATGAAAAGTAAGTTCTCCATCTCTATCGGTCTTCTAATTCCCTCTGTCATCCCATTTGTGCCCCTCCAATTGCAGTAGGTCAGGCCTTTCTTTTGACAAGTGATATCTAAGTGATGATGTTTGCTTCTTCTCTTGAAATCCTACTCTATGTGAAAAAAGCTTTGCTGTCCTGGAGGTCATCCTTTCAATTGCCCTGCTATGTGGCATGAAGTTATCCCCATGCAATTGTCTTTCTCAATTTCAACATTAATTACAAATAATAGCAGGCCTCTCAGCTCTCTGGTTGCTTGCACTGGTCCCTATCTTGGGGTGTTACACAGACTGTAACCTTTAAAGGTCTGCAAGTGACAATAATGCTATAATTAAAAAATCTGAAAAATAAAAATCATTAGTCCCCAAACCTCACCAGAACAGATTTTAACTTGCCAGAAAAATAAAATGCAGCCTCCTCTTTTTTGTTTGTTGGAGTTTTTTTTGCCATACCTTCTTGCATCTGCACATGTGTGTGCAGAAAAGCCTGCAAAAGGGAGAGCTGCCAGGGCTCTGCCTCACAGTCACACAAGTGTATGTGTCACTTTACAACATGTCAAGAGAAAACAAAATCCTCTCTCTGCTGCAGTCTGGGCCCCAAAGCCCTGGAGAGTCCTGGGTCTCGACAGAGAGAGCAGGGCCCACAACAGGCACAGCACACAGCCCTGTCCCCTCACATCCCCCCAGGGCTGCCATCTGGGGGGTCACCAGCCACCACCTGCCTGTGTTTGTGGGATGTAGGGTTGTGCTCCTGCAAGCACAGAACCAGGAACACCACCCAGAGCATCTGGCTATGGCCCAGTAAGAATTTCAAGGAGAATGTGAGAAAAAGTCACATCAGTGGGAAGGGAGAGGGACCCAGGAGGGTTTGTCAGTGTGCTCACAGCCCAGGGACAAGCAGCCTCGCATCAGCCACAGGCAAGGCACTGGATCCAGCAGGACACAGTGCTTTGGGCAGCCACTGGGACAGACTCCTCCAGAGACCAGCAGGGAGGGAAGGCTCCATCCTCTGGCAGAGCAGAAGAGGGATGGGGAAAAGGAGGGGCTGGGGCCACGCAAGGTGCACTGAATGTGGGAAATGGATTTGTAGAGAATTTTCAAAGCTTGACAGAAAGCTCACATACTGTGCATCTGTATGTAAATTCTGAGATAAAATATGTTGACTTAGAAAGAGTATGGAATAGGACAGACATTGTTGAGAGAGAAATTGAACCAGAAACAAGTTTCAAATGATGACTTTGTAAATAGACTAGATATTTTTGAGAAATAGAACTGTGAAAAATGTATTGTAGTAGGACCCACAACAGGTATTTTTAGATGATTGGCTTGGAAGCATTAGTAACATTGTGTGGCAAAAGCTGATAGGCCAAAAAACGTTTATGATGTATTGTAATTAGGAATAATTTGGTTCCTGAAGACACTCAAACCTGAGCACAGTCCATCAGAGCAACTCCAAGATGCTTAAGAACCCATTGCCTCCTGCTCAGGCCAGCTGCAACAGCAATGCTAAGCTGTGACTACCATTGCTTTGTGTCTTGGCTTTTTCCTCTCTTCTGGTAACCTGCTAGAAATGTTTAAATATGAGCAGAACCTGCAGGATGCAGAAGAGATGACGGGGGTAGGAGATGTGAAGCTGAGAAAAAATTGGGCATAAGGACCTCATGCTGATAAATAATTAAAATCAGTGAGCATCTTTTGGTAGAGAGGCGGCAGAAGAAAAGGACTGAAACCAGGGCTGTAGCAGCTGAAAGTAGCAGCTAAAAGTCACGCAGCCTTGCTGAAGTTTTACTGACTACAAATTTAGTAAGGCTCCAGGACATTGAAAAGAGATTAATAAATTAAAATTCCATCTCTTGGGGCCCACTCATGCTATGTCTTGAGCACTTTCTATTCCCACCAAATTATCTGGACAACAACAGCACACAGCAGAACTCCACCATTACTGTAAACACTTAGACAGTTAATGCCCTTAGAGAAACACAGAGATATTTACATGACCAGGAGTGAGTATCACCACACAGAGCTAAGAGGAAAATCATCTTGGAGAAAGTGCCAAAATCCCACCTCCTCTGACCAGGTACCCACCCATTCTTGGCTGCTTGGTGTGCCTGGAGAGCCCGGCAGTTGGCTTGAAATCCCAGGCTGGCACCTGGAGAGATTTATGGATGGTAGTGCATCAGTGTAATGTAATCCTCACCCCAATAATTTAAAAATAGCCCAAGGGACTGACCTACATAAACTCCAAGCCATCCAGTCTGGACTGGGTGCCAAGTTAGCATGACATTTCAAATGTGGTGCAGCTGACTCCAAGACAACATTGTAGGTTTCATCTAGGAGAGGTGCACAGAGAATGACGCTTCATATTGGATTAAAGCACCAAAACAACCCGGAGGAAGGAAAAACTCACTGTTTACTCTTCAGAGCAGCTACTAAAGGAGCACGAGCAATGCTTGCACTGCAGTACTATTCAGCCATTTATATGTGCTTGCTTCTTCTGGAAAGCAGAGGAAAAGCAAGCCCTGACATGGCAGAGGATTACTGCACACATGGAGGGAGAAGCAAAAAATAGGTCAGTAAACACTGGCCAGTGGCCCTGGGGGCTGGGGATCCTGCTGGCTCCCAGCACAGCCTGCCTGGGCTCCCTGGAGGCAGGAGTCCTGCTGCCTGCAGCTTGAGCCCCGTCTTCATGGGAGCTCCTGGAAACTGGCTCTTGTGCTCCTGGCTCCCAGGCAGGCACAGCGCAGGGATGCAAGTTTTGTACCCTCAGTGCTGAGCTCCTTCAGCACTGGTCCACCCAAGGACATTAGTGAGAACAGGTTTCCTGCTCCTGGGTACCCACTTTGTGTGGCTGCAGGGTTGAACACCACACCGGGACCCCATTCTTCTCCCAGAGTGCCTGCAGCCCGCCGTGGAAGTGGGATCAACCACCTCAATCCCACTGCATGCACCCAGAGCCCTTGCAGAGAGGATCTAGTGAGGGTACATGTGCTGGCTGTGTTTGGGGGAAATTTTCTAAAGCACAGGCAAACCCTTTAAGAGGTGCTCCATCCCCTGACAGCAAATGGAGAAGACTGAGCCAGAAGCTAATGCAGGTCTTGATGTCAGCATGTGCTTCTGGGAACCACAGCACATGGGGCACCCTGGATGGTATGCAGTAGATGGTTTGCCATACTTATTTCATTTTGCATAAAGCCTTGAGCTGTGTGAGAGAAGACACGCAGGCACAGCTCACCAGGGCTGCACGCCCACTGCAGAACCCCAGCCCTGTGCCCTCAGGTGCCATGTGCTGCCACAGAGCAGGAAAGCGAATGCAGCAGAGCTTGGCTTCGGCCAGGAGATGGTAAGATTCAGATGCAAGGTAAAATCTGGTCTAAAAGAAACCATTTAAAGATGAACTCATGGAGTACTGTGCAGCTGGGAAGCAGAGGGATGCCTTGCCTGTTGGTGTCAGCAGCAGCAGGCAGCTCTGCAGGCAGCACAACCAAAACTTGCCCTCTAAAAGCCTATATGACAGGAATTCATCAGTCACAGCCTGTCCCCCTGGGCGCTGGTTACTCTGAAGCAAAAGCTGCACCTTGTTTACAGCCAGATCATTGTGGCCCCTGCCCTGTGCCAGGAGCACTCTGGGCCTCCCCCCATGCTGTGCCATGTCCACAGCTACTGGAGACAGGAGTCACGACAAGGAGCAGTGATGCCTGTGGACGGTGCTGGGACCTTTCTGGTTTTCTGCCCATTTCTCTGGGAATGTTTTACTGACAGAACAAGGATAAGGTTTGCCAATGGTGTCAGAATAAAAAATTCAGATTAGAATTCCTATAGACAAGATAAGCACAGGTTTGAGGACATTGGAGTTGTGTTGGAGTCATTGTGTGCACCCTTAGACTGCCTGAGAACCCTGTTCAGTAGCTAATTGTTTTGGCAGAAATCTTATATGTCTGAGATTCAGCACAGTATGGTACAAGGAGTGCTCAAGTCTGTACTTCATCTGAATAAAAAAACCATGGACAAAATATTTAAAAAGCAAAGAGCAGAGGTCCCAAACAACATCAGAAGGAATCAGAGTGTGGGACAAATAAAAAGTAAGAGCATTAAACTTCATGTTAGGAGGAAAACTGACTTGGGAGCAATGCAAACAGGAAAAAAGGGGGCATGGCTACACAAATAGCCTGCCACCAAAATGAGGAGAGGCACAGGCTTTGGAATATGGCTGACATGCCTAAAGCTTTGGTGGCATTTCCCCCTGCTGATGATTGTCACAGCAGTATTGGATTCCCCTCAAAAAAACTGGGGTAGAGCCTAAGATTTAGCTCAACTCAGGGATAGTCAGCTGAGATGTAATGGTCTGAAGCACAGTGTGCTGAACAGATGGCCTGATGTGCCTGCTAGTCTGAAAGGCTCATTAGCTTCTACACAGCATCCTGGGGAAGTCTCACCACAGGGTGTAGGAAGGAGCTCCCATACCTCCCCTGCCAATGACAGCAGTAGCTTGAATCCCAGCACATTTTGCATTCTGTAAGGGAAATTTTGTCTTTCAAATCAGAAATAAATTAAATTACCTGTTAAACACTCACATTCTTGCACAACAGGTATCTCCATACAAGAAAGCTTAATCAGTTCTTTGTTTGTAAATCACCTCAACACATCTCGTAGTGCTCCAAGAAAGCCTCTGGTTTCTCCAGGACTTGAATTTTGGTCCTTAAGCTCTTTTCTTGCAGCAATATTGGGTCAGTCTTGGCCCATGCACATTTTGGAGAGATGTAAATCTGAGGCTTGGGATCTGTGCAGCAGTGTCTCCTGATAGCACCCCAGAGACCTGACTTCATCTATCCCATTGTGGGGGCTGGCTTGGAAGAGAAACATTCTGCAGTACCCCCGCTTCTCATCCACTTTGTTTCACCTCAGGGAGACCCAGACTTTGCACTTTAATTCAGGTGCCTTTCTAGACCTCAGCTTATTCTTTCTGACCTATTAACAGCTTTCTGCCCATCAGCCTCTTTGAATTCCAATTAGAGAAGAAGTTCAGTTTACTTCCAATGATTCATGTGGGAAGGCCCATGAGATCTGGCAGAAACAGCAGCTGATCACTTAGGTTTATTATGCCAGAGCAGAGTATCACAAATCACAAGTAGGGAGATGAGCTGACCTCTAATAATCTAACATTTTTAGAATATTCCTTTTATTTTTACAGAAGGAAGGGTAACTGAATGTGCTTGAAGAGCCAGAGGCTCTATCTCTTGCTTAGCATTAGCATCAATCTCTCCGACATTATTTGTGCTAGCTTTCTCCTGGGTATAGAGGTTTAACTAGATTTCAAACATTATCAAAGAGATTCAAAAGGTAAAGGCCAGGTATTTTTATGTTCGCTTGCTGAAACTGTTTTTATTCCATCTCCTTGCCTGTGATTATAGATGCACTTCTTGCTCCTTGAAAACTGTGTTAAATTCACAACTGCTCACAAAGCCATATAAAAGCAATTTGTTGCACATGACTGAACACCCTCAAGAGGCCTGAGGAAGTATTACCATTTTAAAGGAAGTGCTGGTATATCCTTTTGCACATACCCCACCTGTTCTTTTGTTCCTACATGATGACTACAGAAGGTACATAAATGCTTGCCAAGAGCTGCCCAGCCCCACACAAAGGACCCCAAGTCAGCCAGAAGAGCCTGTGGGGGTGCAGTGGGCCACTTCACAGACATTTTAACTCCACTGAGTTAAAATGTGCTGAGGATGGAGGGCACATGATTAGAAATCCATCCATGCGGACCACATAAGCCTGGTTTCTTCTGACCGGATAAGCCTTGACTCGTGTCACCTCCAGGTGGGATAGGGACACCAGGCTGGGGCAGGTGGCAATCGGAGGATCCAAGAGGACAAGTGACTCAGGCTGCCAAACAGACTCTCCAGCAGGTTTTAAGACACATTTCAGCTGAAATAAAAATTACCATCACCAGTGTCATTGATGGGATAAAGAAATAAAATATCCAAATAAAGAAAAAAACAAAACCAAAAGCAAGCCATATAGTCTCATGTTTTCCACCAGCCACAGTAATTCATTGTGATTTTCACCAGTAAATGCCACAGTAATTCAAATTTGAAACACCAAGATAGTTGGGCTTTAAAATCAACAAAGCAGTAGCAAAAGAGTTTCATATGAGCTAATATAGATAGTGGAGATTCAGTCATTTGGCACCAGAGAAAAGTAAGGGAATTGCTCAATTCTTGGCCACAGTTCTAAGGGGTTGTAAAAGTTACATAAGCAAATTGATTTCTTACTTTATCAACTGACATTCCTTTTGATCAAACTTTTTCTCTTCCCCTCTTTTTTGCTTGTTTATTTTAGGACATTCACTCCTGGTATAGAAGGGCAGCAGATGCTGTTTGTGGACTACTCTTGGCACAGAGAAGCTGCAGTTTGGATCTTGGATGCAGGTATATTTACAGAAAAGAAGCATTCCAAAACATCTGCAGTACAAAATTATTTTCTGTTTAGTTTACGGGTCTAAAAGGGAAAAAAATTTGTCTTTTTCCTGGGCCACTGCTGGACCTGGCTCCAATTCCTGCACTGCAGAGAGCCAGACTTTGCAGCAGGCTGAAGGCAGCTGCCCACGCGGCAGCGACGTGCTCGCTGAGGGCATCCAGGTGTCGGGGAGCACCAGGTTCACCACAGCTCCATCACCAACTCCAGTGTTTGCTCAGAAGCACCACAGTTTGTGACGCTCTGCTCCCAGCTCAGCTCTCCCAGGATTTGAAGATTCTTGGACAGGGGTGAAATTCTTGCAGAGGCTGTTTCAGCCTCTGCTGAGCACTGACCCCAGCCAGCTAAAGTAATTTTCTCTCCAAAGCTCTGCTGCAGGTGCTGGCAGGGCCCTTTCTGCAGCAACATCCCAATATCACACACACAGGAGGCTGCGGATTTGGTCCCAGGCCACCTCCTGGCCCAAAAGGACCACTTCTCAGGGAAGCCCACCAGGCAACAGCTGACAGTGGGCAAGCCTAGATCAATTCTTCCCCATGGCAGGAAAAGCAGAGCTGGGCAAAAAAAGCCCAGAGAGGGAATGGGCATAGTCTTCCTGACTACATCCTTAGGTAAGCATCTCTCCTGTGTTTGCCACTGAGGAGCATCTACACCAGATGCTCAGGAGGGTGTTGTGGCTGAGGAGCTGGGTTCACTTCCACCATCCAGGGCTGGTCTTTCCAGGGCTAGAGTGTCCAATGTCAGGAGAGAGCAAGCTTGTCCTCCTCGCTGCTGCTCCAGCAGCTCTGGCATTTACCCGGGCAATGCAATTCATGGGCTGGGGTCCAAGCAGGCACAGAGGAATGTCCCAAGCTCTCTCCCGAGGCAGGATGTGACTGTTCCCCATGCTGCTCACCACTGACCTCACCCAGCCAGCTCAGATCCCAAGTGCCTGACACTGGGACCTGCATGTCCCCACACCAGTTCCTGCTGAAAAATCATAGAATGGTTTGGGGAAGAGGGACCTTTAAGTTCCTCTGGTCCCAACCCTACTGCCGTGGGTAGTAATGCCACCCTAGATCAGGCTGGCAAGGCTCTGTCCTACATGGCCTTGAACACTTCCAGTAGGGGAGCATCCACAATGTGTCTGCGCAGCCTGTGCTACTGTCTCACCATCTTCAGACTCAACATCAGGAGATGCAAACAGCAAGTGGAGTGACCTGTGCTGTACACTGGGAGAGGGACAGCCCTTGCTGTGGTGTTGCTCTGGAGGTACCCCCATCCCCACAGGTGGCACCACTTGCTGAACACCCTCCTGCTGTTTATGTGCTGGCTTAAATTTGTTCCAACCGTGCAATGGCAGGGAAAACAGTGTCATTGTGTGAAGTTCTATGTTTCCATCTTCTACTAGTGCAGACTTCACCTGAGAAATAAATTCTTAAAATCACATTTACATGTAGTTACTGGTGCTCTTCATACCTCCGAGGTTCAACACTAGCTTAGAAACTTCCTTTGTTACAAACTTTCCTAAAGGCTCTTCAATAAGAGTATTTATGATCCCCCTAAATGCCCTTGGAAGAATGATAAGAATCAGGCTGGAGGCTTTTTGTCAGCTTTGACTAATGAAAAACTCATTTCATGAAACATAATGACCTTCTTTCCAAAATGCTGTGTCCTGTCCCAGACACCAAGGTCTTGGGATGAGGGACTTCATAGTTTATGGCTTCATTTCCAAATCAGTATATTTAGATTCAGAAAAGAGGGGTGGGGTTTTTATTTCTTTGGTTTGGTTGGTTGGCTGGTTTGTTTGTTTAAAAAAAAAAAAAAAAGAATAAATTCTTCGAGCAGCTACAGGGACTGAAAAATAAACCTCCCATATTTCTCAGTAAAGCAGTATTTTTTTTTGGCTTGCTACCGAGTTACCTGAAGCACTGCCATCAGCATAGGAACCACTTAGAATTTGATCATATCAGTCCAATCTGCTGAGAACTGCAATTTACCTTTCTAATGCCAAAATAAAAATTAATAGAAGCAGGTTTTCTCTGTTTTTCTCCTGAATTGCAAAACGGGCCATCACATGGCAAGCAGGAGTGGGGGCTGGCCACCTTCATCCCAGCTCAGTCTCTGGTGGGAGGAGGTCTGAGGTCTGGGGAGGCCCTTTCTGAGCAGGACATGCCAAATGCTGTTTTGTCTCACCACAGTGGCTCCTGGGGACTAACACACAGGCAGAGGCAGTTCCAGCAAGGATGGGGAGCAAAGCCTTGGCAGCACACACAGTCACCTGCTTCACATGGAGGTTGTTTGTTACAAAACCCCTCTCAGCCCCTTTTTGCCTAACTTTAGGACTACCTGGAAGAGGGGGAAATAAATCACCTCTGGACAGGAAGAAAGAAAAAATAATACAGAGGACATTGCCAAGACGAAACTCCCAGGTGCATATTCTGCAGGTCCTGCAGGTCTTGCCTCAAGGGAGGTTGCAGGTGATGTTAGAGGAGCCACAGGTAACAGCTTTGCCAGCCCAGCAACAGCAGCAAAGAAGCTTCCTATGCTTTTGCTGGGCTCTGCTTCCTTCTTGACAGGCATATTCAGCCCTTCTTCCCTATCATTCCCTGTGCCAAGGGCATGCAGTGTTCCTGTCAAAGGGTCTTAGATCCCTGCTGGAAGAGTTCATGCCCTTGATTTCATAACTCTGAAAGGGGAAAAAGGAAGAACAGCTACAATAAAAGCAGCCTCCGAACAACAGTTGCTCCCTACACATCATTCCCGAGTGCGTGACAGGCAGGAGAAGGGATGGGATGGCACTGAACTGCCACCCTGCACCATCCTTGGCCTCTGCCAGACACGGACACGGCAGCTGGGCCTCGGTGCTGCCAAGCTGCAGCCCTCGCCCTGGCCTGGCCCTTGCGTGCTCTCTCTCCCCGGGGTCTGACTCAACAAGAGGAATGTGTGGGGAATGCCAACACACTGCACTTGAGAATCGGAAGAAAACAGCAAAAGGAAAACATTACTTGGGCTTATTTTTTTGTGGAAAGCTCAAAAAAATGCCCTAATTAGAGAGGGAAGCTGAGTTACAACTCAGTTTTTCATTTCTACAGTTTTTACACTTTGCAGAGTCCTAGGGTAGCATATTTTTGAACCCCATGAGCCACAGCTCCAAACTATCAGCATGCCTGGAGACACCCTGCCCTACCCATACCCTGTGCTCCCTCAGGGACCCATTGCAATTCCCACCGCAGCCTCTCACTCTTCAGTCTTCCTCCAGTCCCTCTCTTTGGGGCAGCAAACCTGCACCACAAGCAGACCCCTGGCACCCTCAGCAGCTCCCTCCTCCTCCTGTAACTCCATTTGCTGCACCGCAGTGGCCAGGGCAGCTGTGGAGCTGGGGCTGGGGGCTGCTGTGTCCAGCCACCACCACCCAGCACCCACTACTCACAGCAGAGGTGTTGCCCAATGGAACACATTGTCAAAGTGGTCCGTCTGCATCGGCCTTTCCCTGACTGCTACCCCCTTCCAGGAGGCCTCCCCCTTGCTCAAGCCTTGGCAGTCTCTGTGACATGCCCAGGTAGGTTTATGAGGCCTTAGAAGACACATGATGTGTGTCTGTCATGCAGGAAATCTGTACCTTTCAGAAACCTCTCAGCAAGCAGTGGTGCAAGTGCTAGTTCAGAATAAAATATCAGGAATAAATAAGTTCGGACATTCTTAGAAAAAAAGAAGTGGGTACACACACACACTGCTGTGTGTTTCTCTCTGAAACCCTGAAACACAAGGTAGTTCAGTCCTGGCTCTGGTATACTGGGAGTACAAATAGGGAGAGCTTAAAGGAACTCCACCACAGATCTAATTTTCTTCTTGTAGCCTCAGGATCAGGAGGGTTTTACTAGATGTCCTTAGAAATTTGAGGCAAAGGAACTAGCATGGCATAATGGAATTTCCAAGCCTTGCCAGTCAGGAGGCAAGCCAAGGCCAGAGAGCCAGGCAGGAGCCGGGTGAGCCCAGCTGGCTCCATGGTGGCACATCCTGGGCTGCCTTGGGAATGCCTTGTCAGATGAGTGCTCAGTTTAACATGTCAACATGTCAGGCAGCAAGTGCCCAGATCCAGAACACACTGGCAATGTGCTTTGGGGGCAGTGGTGCCTGCTGTCTGGAGGACCCAGAAGGGTGCCAGAGCACAGGAAACTTTCTGGAAGAGGTTTTGCACCAACTACTGTCCTGGCAAAAGCCACAGACTCTTCATCTTGCAGAGTTTCAGCTCACATCTGGAAAATTTGTGTGGTTAATTTTGTTGTATCCAACATACCCCTGCTCCCCCCATCTTACCAGAGCCCAGAACCCCATTTCATATCTCATCTGGAATTAAACAGAAAGCAGTTGACACTGCAAAACTGCTTTTTTTTTTCTGCAGGAGCAAGGGTTGTGCTGAGTATCGTATGGAGCTTGTTGCCATAGGAAATATCACTGTTTGTCAAAACTTTAAAATCCAACCCAGTGTATCAAAGCATCCCACTTCCACTTGTGCACCCACAAAGCTGGGGACAAATTACAATGGTGGTAAATCAGCTGTGGAGAGGATAGGAAATTAAATTCGCTCAGTACACATTAAAGAGAGAAAAAATTAGGCAGCAGCAAGGAAAACTTAAAGGCCATCATCAGTGTGTAAACAAAAAGTACCAAGGAAAAAAACAGGCCAAAAGGCAAAAGGGTTAATTAACAGCAACAATTTATTTGACTTCGGTGACACTTAGAGAGAGCCTTGTGATGTCAAACCCAGCCCTGAAATTACACTGCAATCAGTACTCAGGGGTGCAAAGTGTTCCTGTTACACGGGCATTAATTACACTCACAAGTGGCAAGGCTTCAGCTGTGGTTCCTGGTGCAGGCGGGTGTGGGGGTGGCCCCAAACCTCTGCTCTTCCTGCCTGGTTTTCTCCTCCTCCTCAAGCCCCACATCTGAGGTACCAATACCATCTATACTAATGCAGAGGCTCAGAATGGGGAGGGCAAAGTGCAGCTCCCTTTCCCCAGTCAATCAACACCCAGCAGAGGAAAAAAGAAGGGAAATGAAAACCACCCTTTGCCCTTGAGCTCAAGTGATGCTTGGCCCTCCTGACTCCCCTCCAACACAGCAATCGCCTCTGCCAAGCAGAGTGGTAATTACCTTATCCAGTGTAGGTGCCAATAAGACAAGAACCAAAGTTTCCACGGAGTAACTACCAAAGGCTCAGAGCTCCAGACAGGAAGGTGAGAGTCCAGGAGAAAGACACCCAGAACCAGATACAGCCATCCAAATACTGACACTGAGATGTGTCTCCAGCCTGCAGACACAACCACCACAGGCTGTCCCACCTGGCACTGAACTGAAGCAGCCGATATTGTGACATCTAAAACCTGCTTTGAAGCTGCCAGACCCCGCAAGTCCTGCTAAACCTCTGTGGATTAAGGCAGTGCCTTCCCCAAGAGCTCCAAGCCAACACAGACTGCATGCTGCAACTATGCAAGCAAAATAAATGGTTTATTTAAGGCCCATGTGAGCCAACCAACATTAGCAACATGCAGAAATAAAGCAGATCAGTTCCTTACTGTGGGAGTAAGTAATAAAAAATATTTTTTATTTAAGAGATTTAAGAAAACAACACCTTTCAGGTCAGTTAAAGGTTTGCTTTAGTGTTGAAATGGCCTTCAGCATAGGCTGAATTTCTTTCAGGAGGCAGGGTCTATGTTTTGGACATGATGTGATGAAGCCAAGACAGCACTGTCATACTGCTGAAGAATTCTCTTCCTCCCCATCAGCCGCATTGAAAAATTAAATCTGTTAATCCTTTGTTGCAAAGCTTCTATTGATGGTGGTGGTAAAAGCCACTGAAATAGCCTCACAGAAACACATTTCTTTGTTTTTTTCTTGCTACCTACTAACACCAAAAATACTGTAAGTACATCAAATTGGGTTCGTCTTTTTGTTTCTTAAAGGCTGTGGCTAACAGAGGCGGCCAACTTTCTTAACTACAGCAAACAAAACTAACCTTCCCCAGTAAGGCATCACTGTGATTTCCCCTTAGATTCCCCTGATTTGAGTGGTTTCTTTAAAGATGCACTAGGTGAGCAGCTGCCACACAGCTCACCGTACTCACTCACTGGACCGCTGCTGCCCATTCAAAACCTGAAGTGGTGTGCAAATAGTACCGACCGTATTTTCACCTTGTGTACACTCAGTCAAGAGACATTGTCACCTAAACACTCAAGATCTGTTCTCCTTCTTCCCCAGATCCAGTGCTTTATGAAACTGGAGCCTAAATAAACTCCTCAAGATATTAATCTCATTAGGTGTGCAGGTGTCCCACAAAGTGGGACGCACTGAACATCAGCACCAAGCCATGTCTTGGATTGGAACGGTGAATACTGGATCAAGCCAACAGCACATAATCCATGTCTAAAGCGATCAGGAAAGCTCATCACCTTTTAGTCCCCCTGTCCTGTTTAAGCACTTGTTTGACCGCGCCATGACATGGTTTTGTGACAGGCTTTTGAATTTTGACAGAGTGCCAGAGGTAGGGATGATGTGAGCACAGGGCAGGGATTTGAGGACAAAGCTGTGTCAGCCGCTTGACTGACCTGTGCTGAGGACCCCTCTGCACCCAAAGCACAAGGTATTGGTGCAGTCCAACCCCTTTCCACAGGTACTGATCTTGTTCTGCAAGTGGGGCTTTCAAGCCCTCAGATGCTCTTTTGCCTCCCGGCAATGGGTCCTTCCCTCCGACCCGGCCCAACCCTATTCCAGAGCAGCTACAATTATCCAAAATTTAAGTGTCAAAACGCTGGGGAATGTGTCTATTATACACAAATATCTGCTGTATGAGGAGGCCACGCCACGCTGCATGCGTGTGCCCTTGGCGACAGCTCGGGCACTGCTCGGGGAGGTGAAGCTCTCCCGCTGTCTGCGGCGGCAGCGCCTGTCGGGCAGCGCTGCCCCCCCGTCCGTGGGATCACCCAGGCCGGTTTGCACACGCTGTAACGCCCTTGCCAGCCGTGCCAACACTGCCAATTGTTGCCGAAGAGCTCTTTCGTTGGATTTTTCTTCCCGTGGCACCTCCGCATCCCTCCCTGTGGCACGGTGGTGTGAACTGACGAGACGGGCTGAAGGACCTGAACTAGAGGCAGGTTTCCGGCTCAGGGCCCGGTGCCTCCCGATGGAGGAGGAGGAGGTAGAAGAGGGAGGAAGAAGAATCCCCTCCAGCTTCCTCTGCCACCGCTCCAGCGGAGCGCGGCGCCTGCGCGGCCGCGGCGGTGGCACAGGACTCACTCACACGGACTCACTCACACGGGCTCACACGGTCTCACACGGACTCACTCGGACTCACTCCCACGGGCTCACTCACACCGGCTCACTCACACGGGCTCACTCGGACTCACTCACACGGGCTCACTCACAGGACTCACTCACNCTCACTCACACGGGCTCACTCACAGGACTCACTCACACGGTCTCACTCGGACTCACTCGGACTCACAGGACTCACTCACACGGATTCACTCACACGGGCTCACTCACACGGACTCACTCACTCGGACCCACTCGGGGGTACCGGGCCGCGCTGCCCAGGAACCCCTGGGCACACTCAGCCCACGCCCGTGCCGCGGCGCGGGGGAGCCGCGCTGCCCCGTGTCCCCTCCGGTGGATGTGGCGCAGCCTGGCTGCCCGGCCGTGCCCTCGGGGAGGCTGCGGAGCTCTCCCGCCTCGCTTCCTGAAGCGCCGATGAATCCTCTCTGGAAATCCGTGTACGCTTGCCAGCGTTTCCCCTCCCTCCCGGGAGGTTTGCCGTCTGGCGCCTGGGAATATGCTATCCCGCAAGAGACGTTGGAGTCACCGTCCAGATCTAACTGCATCTAGAATATATTTCCTTTCTTTCTTTTACATTTTATAAATAGTCTAGCCTTCTTACAGCTTTTTTCCTGGCCTGGTGACTCATCATCGAGTCATCATACTTGTTGCTTCACTCAAATAGGGCACTGAAAAGTCCCCTGCTCAAATGGAAAAAAAAAAAAAAAAAAAAAAAGAAATCACACACCTGCAGAATAACAACTG
>WBMY01011715.1:206668-218510 GCA_013397315.1 Donacobius atricapilla | reverse complement strand
GCCTTTCCTCTCTCTTTGAGAAGGGTTAGAGTTTAAAAAAGTCTCAGTCTGTGTTAGGAAAGAATTAACATTTCCTTTCCTGGGCCTGCAGGCGGCCACGTGGTCTCTGCCGCAGCATCATTGAAAGCCTCAAATCCACGAGGTGTAGAAAAGCTCAGAAACAGTGGCCCGGATCTTCTCTCCCCCTCCACCCCTTGGTCTTATGGGGTGGGTTTGGCCCAGCCTGGGCTTGGTGCTGCTCTCCAGGGACCCAGGGGCTGGGGGGTGTGGGCGCCGTGGTGCAGGCCGTAGGATCGGCTGGATGTCAGCAGCCGTGGCTCTGCCGGTGTCTGCTGGGCTCGGGGGCCCGGCTCGGCTCCAGCCAGGGCCAGCCCCGGCCCGGTCCTGGGGGCAGCAGGGCCTAAGCTGGGCCCCGCTGCTCCCCACCTCTCGATGTTACCTCATGGCAGGTCTGCAGCTCAAAGAGGATTTTTCCCAAAATCCCACCTGTATTTAAGCCATGTGTCCCAGGGCTGTACACTTGTATCTAATTGGCCAACCTGGCTGTCAGTTTTAAAGCAGATCACTAATTGGTTTTTACCATTCATGCCAAACCAATACAGGTGCTTAGTTGTTGGCAGGATTTTAGCCATGACCTGTATTTTGATAGAATTCATGGGATCTAAGGTTCTTCTTTCCTTTAAATATACCTTTATTTTTGAACTACTGACTAGTTAATCTCCATATGACAAATGAGATAAAGATGTTAATAGCTGTCACAGTGTTAATTTATTAATGCAATACCTGAACCCACTGCATACCTCTTAGGTTATATTCAAACAAACAAAGAATCTCTAGATAGGAAGATTAAAGTGAAAATGGGCAGGTAGCATGTCCTTCATCTGATACAGAATAAACTGCATCCAATTTGGCCCCCTGCAGCCAGTACACTCCTGAATGTGTCGGCAGGCCTTGAGCTCTCCCATGTCCAGCTGCTGTCTCTTGCCAAATTTCTGCCTCGCATACCACACCCTTGGCATCATGGTACAAAACACATCACTGACGAGCTGTTCAGCCACCCACTTGCTGTTAGTAATTGATTTCCTTATTTTTCTTAAGATTTCACAGGAATTAAGGGCAAGGGGCACACTTGTGAGACTCGTGGAGATCAAGACCTTGTGTTTCATTTAGAGAGACATCATAGAGCTACAGCTTTGCCGCTCATGTACTCTCTTAGCAGCAATAGAAGGATTAAGCAATTCTACTTTAAATCTTTAAAACAAGAACATTTGCGAAAGCCAGCTTTGGTGTTCCTCAGTGCAAGGATCTCCACCATGAGCTCAGACTGGCATGTGGGGCTGCAAGGAAATAGATCTCTATTCTCCATATGCACAGTGTTGGTTGGTGGACGGTGTTGGTTTTGTCAGAGACTACAGGGAGGGAACCCCTGTCAGTGGGGTTGCCCTCATGACCAGAAAAACTTACCCAAAGATTTTCATCAGTCTTTGCAAGATCCTAGGTGTAGCTGGAGATTGTGCAGGTTATGCAGTGTGCCCGCCTACCAAACCCTGTGTAGCAGCAGGCTGCCAGCATCCATCTGCTCCCTGAATTCTCCTCTGTGTGTCTCACTTTGCTCTTGCAGCTCAGTTTTGGGGACACACACTTAATTTCTGCAGTTCTGCATGGGACATATGCACTTTGGCCTTGCAGCTCACTGTTGGAGAGTCACCTCTGTCCTGCAGCTCATTGTTGGAGAGTCACCTCTGTCCCACAGCTCATCCTTGGTCCTACAGACATTCACTCTGTGAGAGCCACAGTATCTTGGTTTGGGCTGGTATAGAATTAATTTTCTTCCCAGGAGCTGCGACAGTCCTATGTTTTCAATTTAGGATAAGAATAATGTTGGTAACACACTGATTGCTTAGTTGTTGCTGGTAGGGCTTGGCAAAAATCAAGGGGTTTTCAGCTTTCTGTGTTCTGCTAGTGAGGAGTTGCACAAGAAATGGTAGGGAGCACAGCCAGGAGAGCTGACCCAAACTGGACAAAGGGATATTCCATACCACAGAACATCATGTTCGGTACATAAACTGTGGGGAATTGTCAGGAAACTGCCAGTCACTGCCAGGGGATGGGATGGATATTGGGCATAGTAAGCAGTTGCACTANGCCAGCTGAGGTTAAACCACAACAAACAGTAAGAAGAAGAGGGACAGTATGAGCCTTGTTTGAGGTGACATGCAAATTGGTATCCTGACCTAATAGAAGCTTTTCTAGAAAAGGGCACTGTCTTGTCTATAGTAGAGAGGATACATTTTTCCAATTGGATCTGTGGTGCAGACTGAGCCCATGTAGTTGGTTATGGTACCCACAACTCTGCAGGGCCTATGAGTGATGTGTTGGCATTAAAGGGCTGCCAAGCAGCCTTCCAAAGACCTCATCAATCTGAGCCTGCCTGTGACTGCTGTTGCCCTGGTCCAAAGTGTCCTCTCCACGAGGGGAAGAAGGGATGGTGGACAAGGTCAGTGTCTGAAAGAGTGTAGATATGTAGGCACGTGTCTGTTGCAAAACAGCCATGGAAGGCTCTTGAGCATGGAGAGTATACAGGCGTGGGAAGCCAAGGAGGCCTTGGGCAGGTGGGCCCTGTGTTGACGTGCTCCCCTTCATCCTCTCTGTAGGTGCAAAGCATCTACTCCAAAGGATCCTTTTGTCAGCAGCAGGGAACTGAGCTAGTTTGCAATGTTTGACCCTGGGCCCAAGGTTGTTCTTGGGTTTCAACAGCAAAGTGTGTATAAATGTACCCAGAGTCACTGTGGGTGGAGTTCATTTAAGATTAGCTTATAACACAAGCTTCTGGTTTTATAGCTCTTTTTATGGTCAGTGAAGTGCTAATAAATATAAACCACTGGGTTCAAGCATGTTATGTTTTTCCCTGATGTGGAAGGAATTACATTCTGAGCTCTGTTGACTCCTCCCTGACGAAAATGGAAGCCTGGGCAGCAACGAGTGAGTGACTCTACAAAGCAGGTGGCGTGAGGTGGATCCCACCACAAATGCCCACAAGAACCATCAGCTGGGCAGGGCAGAGGCTCATGGAGGTACAGCAAGAGCAAGTTCAGGCTGTTTGCTGGCTGTTGGAATGCAGGTGTTCACACACGTCTGCAATTCCAACATAGCACACACCACCCTTTGCTGCCAAGAGACCTGGGGATAAACTGAGGGGAGAGAGGAGACACTGTGATGGGGACTTAAATTTGGAGAAGGTGAAAAGGCTGAAGCCCTTTGCGCAAGGGCACAAAGGAAGCGGAGGAGAAGGTATGGTGTACCTATATTGAGGTGAGGCACATAGAGGACAGTTTCAGACCCTGTAGTGAACCAGGTTCTCAGAGAGTAGCTGCCTCAGGGAACAGCTTGGTTACCTTTATCCTGCACCAGAAGCCTCAGTTTTCCCCCATTCCCCCTGGATGTGGTGCACAGCGTGGCAGCTGACTGTCACTGTCTCTTGGAGGGTTGATCTGCTGAGGGGCAGTGGCTCAGTTCCTCCAGGTTTCTCAGGAATGTGCTTGTACATCATGAATCTCTTCTTTGGCCCCTGGCTATGTCTCCTTAGGTGAAGCTGAAGGACTGATGTCAAAGGCTTTGTGTTCCCTTTGGTTTTCAGTTTACTTTTCACAAGTGTATCTTGCATTGAAAAACAACTTTAAAAATTAGGAGACAGACTGTGTGTAACTAGCTCCATTCTTCCAAGAGAGAATTGACATTAATTTCTCGCTACTTCCAGGAATGTTTGGGTTTGTGAAATGCTTTTCTTTTTTTTCTTTCAACATTTTTCTAGTATCTTCCTGTTTCTGAGTTAGCTTAAGGTGAATTTTGCAGGTAAGCTCTATTTCTACACAAAGAGGATTGGCTGAAAATGGACTGATGTGTTCATTTCCATCATGAACTTTCAGGAAGCCTTTTCACAGGTGCTGTTGAAAAGTTACTGGTTTGCAGTAGTGGAAGGACAAAATGATTCTTGCAAAATACCATTTCATCTCCCTTTGTTTAGGGACTGAAAATGCAGATATTGGACAGAAACAAAGAGGGTGTGATTCTGCAACTCTTGATGCCAGTGCAGTGAACTGTTTAGGGCAAGGACTAAAATGCAATGGGAAAGAGGTGTCTACCACAAGAAAGCTTGCATCTAGTTGTTAGTTTCAAAAAGCTAACAAGATGCTTTGGTTAGTTTAAAGAAGCCTAGTTTTGAGAAGTTTTCAAGATGGTCCTGAAGACCATCTTCATATATTGGTTGGCACCAGATGTAAAAAAACCCCACTGATGTCATAATGTCTGTGTGTGTATACATGTGTTTGTTTTGCAGCTAGAACTGTTTTAACTATCAGAAAACTGTTACATCCCCCTCTGTGCAGTCAGGGTCATGCACTTATCAGGAACCGTCTTCAGAGCACCCCCCCCCAAAAGGGCATTTCCAGCATCAATGTGCGTGTAGCCGGAAGAGAAAGCAGCAAGTGAGGGTCAGGGGGTTCTTGCACCTGCATAAGGCTTTGTCAGATAAAGTGGGTCACATTTTCCACACTTTTATTCTGCTTGCATGTTCAGCTTTCAACTGCACAAACCTGGCTACACCGGTGGTGTATGCCATTCTCAGGGGTCCTGCTCACCATCAGTGAGCACTGTCTGGGACCAGTGCTGGAACATGAATACAGAACAAAGGAGGAAGGTGGAAGCCCTTTGGGTTCCTTTGTCCTCAGAAAGCTTTGATGTTAACCTCAATTCCAGATCAGTCTCATGAGACAGTGAATGATCTAAATGTAATTTATGTGGAACATGTAATATCCTTAACAATTCTCCAGAGAGCTTTGCCTGCTGTTTGGGCTTCAGGTCCCCAAGACTTCCTACTTCTGGTGAAGTCCTGGGAACTCCTAAAGCTGGTGTGACACCTCCTTCCCCTCCATCCCAGTGTTTTGTGTCCTATGTGAGCTGCATTGTCACATACTGTCAGCCTGTCACAGTTTGGGTCTGTTTCTTTAAACTCAGTGAATTAAAGGCTCAGATTTCATTTAAGAGCAACTGGAGGAGTTGCTGTCATAGAGAGATCAGTGCTATACCATCCTGGTCAGCACACCGGTGGAAGGCAAAGCTGAAAAGTACATGGATGTGAAATAAAACCATGTCTGGAAAGCATTTCCTAAATTAAAGAAACACACCATAGCAAGCCATGCTGAAGGAAACTTTTTGGATCCAAATTAGGATGATACAGATGATACAGCAAAGATTTTTTTAGGTGCAGACCTACAAGTGGCCCTGCATGCACAGACCCCTCTCTTCGGGATAACTATTATTAGCACAGTATCTGACCAGCCCAAATTCAAGTGGTGTGTGGGTCTGTTTGGTTACTGAAGAGCTATTTGGCAACTCTGGGTGAATGCCCTTGAATAATCCTGCTGGCACTGGGTGTTGGAGAGCTTGAGGCTTTAGGAACTTTTGGGTCAAATTTACTCTTGTTAAATAAACAATGAATATTGATTAGATCATATGACAACCCAACAGAGCACTCTTTCAAATACCGCAACTCTCTGGAGTTCATTTTTATGTATTTATATTCTCAGAATGCCTTGAAATGGTTGCTTTGGTGAAAGACATGCTAGATCTTTTACTCATGAAGCTCTATATACTTTTATATGCGTGGACCTGTGCACACAGATAGGAGGATTTTCATGGCTGCTTAAAGGATTTGGATACTCGCTTTGTTTGTTTTAGTTGGAGACTTGAATCCCTTAGGCAGATTTGAAAATCTTAGCCATAATTCTTTGCTTATCTTAGTATATTGGGAAAAGACTTTTTCCATCTTAAAATAATTTCTAAGTGCTCTTTTCTTGCTGTCTTGAAATAAAAATATATTTAAATGGAATTTTAAGAAGCATTTGTTTTTCTGACGTCTTAGTTTATTTCACTCATTTGCTGTTTTGTTTACCGAGGAAGCTCTTAAATTACAGTCTGTTTATATTTTGTACTGAGCAGAGTAGCAAAGGGTTTGTCCAGACTAAGCCTACACATCTATGAAGGCCTTTTATTATCATTACTTGTAGAGCTGAAATGTTCTGGAAAGGTTTTCTCACCCTAAATCTCCCAGCAGTACAGTTACGTATCTGGCCTCAGATGTATGTCAGGAGAACACCGTCTGGCCCTGCCAAGTGCAACACCCGCGCACGCAGGGGCTGGTTCGCAGCGCTGGGAAAGCGGCGAACAGTGAAATCTGTAAACAGAGCTCAGTAGGTGAAAGGCTGCGGGTGCTCTGTTTACACGCGTGCCGAGCGGGAAGCTCTCGTGTTGCACAGGCAGTTCTGTCCGGGCAGGAAGAGGAAAGCACAGCCTGTCTCGGTGCTGCTTCCCAAGGCGGCTCGTTGCGCCACTCTCCGTGTCTGGCAAGGCGCTGCTTGAAGGCGGAGGAGCCGCAGGCGCAGGGTGTTCATCCATGGCAATGCCCTCACAGCTGTTCTGCTGCGGGTGAACCCGGCCCGCACCTCGGGGGAGGCCGGTGCGAGCAGCGGGAGCGGCCGCGGGCCGCGGGCTCCTGGCACCGTCCGCGGGGCTACCCAGCGCGGTTCCAGGCTGCACAGGGTGAGCGTTGCCTTCCGAGCCGCCGGGATGGTGGAGATGAGCTGCTGCACTGCGGAGTGCTGGAGCAAGCCCAAGTGTGGTGAAAACCAGCCCATCCCCAGAACTGACCTGGAGCACGTTGCCAGTCTTTTGGGTGGCACCCTGTTGGGTTTGACTTCTAGTTTAGGGCAACAGTTTCCTGTTTCACTCCTGCCAAGGAGAGGATTTCCTTGGGAGTAACATGTTGAAATAAACAGAACTTGGGAATTTGCTTATTCCCAGAATGAACAAGGCTGTGCTTTAGGAACACATAAAAGAACATGCAACTCAATTGTTTTAGCCTGGTTTTTAAATATTACTTTGCCTTACCTGTACACCTTGAAATGCCATGGACCTCAGATTTTGGGTTGCTTGTACATGCTGGAAATGGTGCAGGTGTTTTGTTAAAAAAAAAATACTCATCCTGAGCAGTTTATCAAAGGTGCTTCCCCCTCATTTCCTCTCCAGCTCCAAGAAAGAGAGGTGATAGTTAAGACACTGTGCCCTGGAAGGACCACATACCCTGCAGCTGTTCCTGTGACCAAAAGACCTGAGAACTCCCATGGAGCACCAGCACCTTCTCCTGCACTCTTTCTTGTTTTTTTTTTAATTGTAGCCTGGCACATGGCCCTGGTGACCCTCAGGAAGTGATCCTGTGGCTATCCCCGATGTCTGTGGTCCCTGCCATGAGTGTAATCCCCTCTGCAGGGTCTGCTCTGCCAGGTTCAGGGTGTGCCCCCTTTGCACACTTGCAGACACATTCTGGTTTGACTCTGGTGGAACAGGAGTGGCCACAGAGCAGGCTGGAGGCATCAGCCCCATCCCCAAGGCCCTGCTCCCTCCGTGCCTGCAGCAAGAGCTGCCCCATGTTCTGCCAGGGGCATGAGGATGGCCAGCAGCTCCTCTCTGCTCCAGGTGAGAGGGCTGAAAGCACCTACAGCACATGCAGGGGGTGACAGCTCGTGGCTGCATCCATCATCATTTGGTTACTCAGCAGCAGCTCATGCCAGCTTGGGAGAGGCCTGAGAGATGTTGAGAAACACACTGAGTGCCAGTAGCTGGGTGTGCAAGCTGCATATCATGCCTTGGGCGGGGAGAAGTTGTGTGCAGGCAAGGAGCCATGAATGGACACCGACCTTTTGCCTGCATGGGGACCCAGCTGGGGGGTGGACGGTCACCCAGGAGCTGCACAGGCCCTGATCAACAGCACAACCCAAGACCAAATATCATCATTGGACCAAGAGATGTGTGCAGGGCATGTGAAGAGCAGGTACATAGACTGTGAAGGTATAAATGCTCGGGAAACTCTTTCTGGGGGTCCCTCCCCAGAGGCACCCACTCAAGCTGTTGTTGCAGTACCACAATTAAAATACTGAAAGGAACCAGATGTTCAAAATTCTGCTATGAGAAACCCAGGGTGGGGATGGCAACTGAGTGAATGATGTGTGTATGGAGTCAAGTAGTCAAGTGGAACTCCTGTCCGTTCACTGCCCAGTGGGGTGATGTGAGTGAGACTCCCAGAGTGGCTCCGAAATGGACAGAGAAGCTTCCTTAACAGTGAGACAGGCATACTACCATGTCATCCTCCTCCTTTGCTGTTTTTCCATGGGCGCAGGACAGCCTGTGAGCCATCCAAAAGGACCTTAAGGAGATCAGTTGTGAAATACAATGATCACTGATTTGAAAACATCCAACAGAAGCTACAATCATTTAATAAGCTGTCTCTGCTGATCCAGTCCCGCTGTTTGTAGAAAGTATTGATAGTCTGTGTGAATTACAGACTAGATACCAAGCCAAACACTGTGCTTCCATCTGGAGCATTACAGTTCTTCTTGCTTTTATCAGTTTGCTCAACTGGGTAAGGGAGCCTAGTGCAGAAACTGATTTTCTTTGGAAAAAAACTAGCAATCTACTTAATGCTGAAACAATGCCTTCTGACTAGCTGTCAGGGCCTTCAGCTGGTTGGAGTGTAGCTTATTCCAGACCATGATGCTTTATATGTTATAGTGCATATCCTCAGCTTCACCTTTCCATTGTGTACCTTTTCTGAAATCCTGCTTCTGGGACTTCCAATCATTCATTTGGAATTAAAAATGAAACAAATCACCTTAGATCTCATTTATGTGTGAAGCTGGGAACTGTACTGGGTAAAGCAACAACTTTTGGTTTATTGAATATCCTGGGGACATGCTGCAGCAAACCCAGCATGCTGTGTGTTTAAAACATCCACAGTGTGTAAATAGAAGCTTTTCAAGACAACATGTTTTAAGGTGAAATTGCTGCAATATGAGACAAACCCCAGAAGCTTGAAGTGACTATGTCAGTCGGAGTTTGGGGATTGTTTGTGGAGAGGCAAAAGAAGGTCACAGAAAGAAAATGTGATCATATGGAAACAGGCAGGTGGAGCGAGCCCAGCTGCACCCTCTCCAAGCCCAGAGCAGCACGCTGGGCTCAGTCTCTGGCACAGAGAGGCTGCACCAGCTCCTAGGAAACCCAGCGCTGCTGGGGGACAGGGGGCTGTAATGAACTGCAGAGGCTGTGGTGTGACAGGGGGTGACAGTGGCACCATATCCTCTCTCTCCTCTCCCTGCTAGCCACGTCACATCCAGAGTGGTCTCCTGCCCTGTCCTGGCAGGTGCAAGGCTCTGGCTGGTGGATGTGGAGAATGGCGGTGCCTTGGCAGCCAGGCACCCTGCTTGTGTGGCATGCAGGCTGTCTGCATTCCTGCACCGAGAGCTTATGGCCACCCTCTCATCCCGAGTGCTATAGTCCTGCGTGAGTGCATGATAGGGCACTTGGCACGTGAGACAGAGGTCCCTCCGAAACTTCTCTAATTCCAGCGTCCTCCAGGGTTTTGCACTGCAGCAGGACTCATCCTGCTCAAGATACATCCAACATAACCAGTCTGCTTGGTTTAACAGGTTTGATGCCAAAGAAACTCCCTACTCTGAGCTGGAGGGGTCACCTCGTGGTTGCCAGAGACTGCTTGGGCCAGGAGCAGCTTTGTGTGCTGTGCCAAGCTAGTGCCAGGAGCCACAGCCCAACGTGCCTGGCAGCCAGGTGAGAGGCACCAGAAAGTCCTCCAGAGCACCAAGATCTGGAGCCAGATTTATGTGAGAGCCATGGATTGCAAGGCTGCTGTGTGCCTGCCATTTCATTGTCAGGCTGTGGGTGACTCCCCTTGTCTTGACTTAGCAGCTTTGGGGTTTGAGATGGCTGGACCCCACAGAAATGCCCAGGCAGGTTGCATCCTCCAAGGCCTTAGGCTCAGGGGACAGCAGCTGCATGCCAGCCATGCAGGCAGAGCAGCAGTGGCCGTGGAGGTGGGTGTGGGTGGGTGCATGCCATGAGTGCAGTGGGGCTGGGGCTTGTGGGCTGCCTGCTGCCGCTGGAGCAGGGTTCCAGCCCTTTGGCAGCACCAGCAATGGAAGAGCCCCTACTCCAGGGAGATTGCAAAATGGATGTGGCAGAAGCAGAAGCACAGCATGCTAAGTGTGCTAAGCTAAACCAGCTTTGCTTTGTGGATTGTTTTTCTTTTCTCATGAGCCACCAAACAAGCACCACTTTGGGGCCTGAGCAGAAGCTGGGAATCCCTCTTCTGTTTCTGCCTTTCCATTCACCATTTGTCCAGCCCCTTGCAGGATCCCACAGGGCCCCCACGGCCTCTGCAGCAGCCCCGCGGAAAAATGCATTGTGGCTCCCTGGGACTCGGCTCGATGGTCCCAAGGGATGAAGGGCTGGGACTGCCAAGGGAACAGCAGCTGAGCCAGTGGCCGCAGCCTGGCACGCAGGAGCCTGAGTGGTTCTCCCTGTGGGGCTGCCCATGCAGTAGAGAGAGACTTCCTAAAGCCATCTAGAGGGTGTTCTAAGAGCAAACATTGCAAAGCATTGCCTGGCCTTCATCTAGCTAGCAGGGGGAAAAAAATACCCTGGAAAGCTATTCTGGTCTCGCATGAGTCTCAAGTGGAAAATTTCAGCTGAACTGATTTCGGCTGGCGGGGTTAAGGGAGGTGAGGCCCAGCTGCTGCTGGCTCTGCAGCACGGACGGACGGACGGACGGACAGGCAGGAGCCCGTGCTTGCCACGCGGGCAGAGCCGGGTCTGGCAGCGGCTCCGGTGGGGAGAAAGGAAACCCGAGCCCAGGGCAGCGCAGGGGCTGGGATGCAGCCTTCAAACGGCGCAGCCGCTGCCGCCGCTGTTACCCGTGCCCGCCTGGGAATAAACCTCGCAACTCTCAGGGGCCGAGGGCTGCCTTTCACCTTGTCCCGTCTCCGGGCTGCAGCCACCGCCCTCCGGGCCGCCCATGGAGGGGAGCAGCGGCAGGGACGCTGGGCGCGCCGGCTGGCGGGGCCAAGCCCCGTCCCGCAGAACGACACGGGGACACGGGGCGTGTCACCAGCCCTGCTGAAGGCACGGGCCTGGGGCACCGGCCTTGAAACCGCGCCAGGGGAGCTCGCCTTGGGCCGGGGACCGCGGCCTGGAGCCGGCGGGGCGAGCGCCTCGCGGTCAAGCCCAGCGGGAGAAGGGGGTGTCCTCATCCTTCCCCTCAGAGCTGACGTCCCAGGGACCATGGACTTTAGGACCTAGAGCGGGCTGGGAACTTGCTGTTCGGGTGTGCGTTGTTGGAAAATAATAGTAATTTGCTGTAATCGCAACTTTCAATGGGAATGTTCGTATGTGTGTGGGAGACCGAGGCCCTGGTCCTGTGTCCTGTCCCACCTTTCCTCTCTATCTGGTACAAGCGTGGTTAGGTCAGTCCCCATCCTCACAAGGAACGAAAAGGTTTTGGATGCTCAGACAGCTCAAAAGAATGGATTTTCCAGCCACCCCGACCCACAGCACCTGCCAGCACAGCTCCAGCCGTGTGAGCCAGCAGCGCTCGGCCCGGGCGGTGGTACAGCTCAAACCGGACACGGGGGTAACGATCCGGTGTCACAGGCTCACCGAGTCATTCTGTGGGGAAGAGGGCCCGGCAGGTCTTAGATTCAGCCGCCGGCTCTGGGCAGGTTCAGCCGTTAGGTCAGACCAGCTGCCCAGGGCTTCCTCCTGTCGGGGCTGGGAAAGCCTGCGGGAAAGGATCCCGAGAGCCTGTCTGGGCAGCCCTTGGCACTGCCGAACGCATCCGGACGGCTTCCCCGGCGCGCAGTTCCAGGGCCATCTCAGGACGGCGTCGGAGCGTGACGTGGCGGCCCGGAGCGAGCGGCGGCTGCGGCTCCGCGGCGCGCCC
>WBMY01011715.1:178485-206627 GCA_013397315.1 Donacobius atricapilla | reverse complement strand
GGCGCTGGAGCTCCCTGCTGGCCGCAGCTCCCGCGCCGCCGGCCCCGGCCCCGCTGCCGCAGCCCCAGCGCCCGCCGGAGAAGGCGAGAGGGGCTGCGGCCGTGCTGCAAGGTGCCCCAAGGCCGCTGCTTCAGGGGCTGCTTCCGAACGGCGACACCCGCATCGGGGCCCTCTGGGTACGGCAGGTGCTCCAAAGGGGAGTCACTGCGAGGAGGGTGGTGCCCACCGTGCAGCCCATCGCTGCTGCCCAGAACAGCCCTCGGCCACCCCTGGCTGCGGCAAGCGACTGACAAGTGGCTGTAGTGCACAGCTCCGCTCTGCTTCACCGCCTTCACCCCGGGGATTTCCACTGGAAAGGTGTAATAAACTTCTGACACACACAGCTGAGTGGCTTAAGGGTACGAAGAAGGGAATTCAGAGACGGGTAGTTGAGCAAAATATACAGCTAGGATCTCAGTGCAAATTCTTGGGCCTGAATTCTCTCCCCCATTTGACTGTTATGAAGGAGTTGCCCCATGTTGACATGGCAGAGTAGGACAGGTGCTGTTACACCATGCACATTGGCAGATTGGGCTCTGCACTAGTGCCCAGTACAGCATTCAAGCATTTGAACAGAACATTAAAATAAAGGATTATATTTAACAGAACTTACAGGAAGCAGCCAGGAAGGGATGACAGGGGGGACCAGTCCCTGCTATCACATCCAAACTTAAGCTGACAAACACAATTAGTTTTGCCCTGTTAGCCAAGAGGGTAATCCTGTTAATGCCCCTAATTCAGCTCAAAGACTGTGCAGTTACAAAAAGATGAAAATATAAAAGGAAAAAAGCTTGCAAAAAACAGGAATAAAGCTTGTTACTTCTAGCGTAAGGACTGTAATATGAAGGGTCTCTACTCTTCCCACTTAGACCTGGAGTCCTAGTTTAGAGACCTTCAACTGCCTTCTCTTGCCAGCCCCTCTGCCAGTGCTGTAGACACCCCCACTTCCCTCTGCAGAGGATCCAACAGATCATGATTCTCCCTAAAACTCAGGGCAAGTACTTGATGCACCTGACTCACATAGTAAAGCAGTAACTAGCAGTAAATTGGTGTAGTGGATTACATACTACTACTTACTTCAAATTTTAATAAAGGGATAAGAGCTCAGAGAGCAAGCAAGGCTGCAGTCAGTACAGTACTTCCAGCAGAAGAAAAAGTTCGGTGTGTAACATCTGACACCCTCCTGCAGTACATGTGGCAGTCACAGGTATTTTCCCTCAGTTATGATCGGGCAGTTAAACCATCTTTGGTACATACAATGTTCCTTCTCCTGGCTCCTTGCAGCAGCCAGCTGGCACTGCCAGCACCCACTGAGCCCCTCCTGTGGGTAGCCACTGCCACCCTTGCTGGCATCCAGGCTGCTTCTTAGGGCTGCATTTGCTTTCCAGCTTGCCCAAGGCCTTCACAAAGCCCTGAGAGCGTTCCCCCTCCTCTCCTCACAGGAGACTCACAAAGTACATTCCTGGTCCATCAGCAAGATCAGTCTGGGCCAGAACAAGGGCAGTTGCCTGGCTATCAAAGATTAAAAGCTGTTTTCTAGCCCAAGGGGTTTTTTTGGGGGGTGANCAAAAAAAAAAAAGGCAGAAACAAGAGTACCTAGGAAGCAGCAAAATATCCAGTGGTGGATCCAGGGCACCCATTTTTATTCTGCTCCAATGTAAGCCAGTTGTGCAGCTTCTTGGGCACACAATGAAAAGTTGGAACCATTTTCTCCTGTTCCTAAGAAGTAACTGGCAACACCAGTACCACAATCTCATCTGGGCCCACAGCCCTGGATCTTCCTCAGGAAATGGAACGCAGGCTGCGGGGCTGTACCAGGGAAGCATTCAGGCCAAAGCAGGCAGGGCTGTTTGCCATGCACAACCATCACATCACACAGTGAAGCACTGTCTGCAGGTCTGTCGGACACCCCTGCTCCTGCCACAGTCTCAGCAAGCAAGAGGGGCTGCAGTTGTCTAGTGAGCACAACAGGGCTACATCACTTCCAAGTACTCTAAAGAAATCATCCAGCTTTCACATTTTGTAAAAATTCTGAACTGCAGTTACAACATAAACAGTATCACATAGCAAATCAAACTGAAATACATACTGTGTTCAGAATCCCGGTTGGCTTTAATGGCACAGTCTTCAGGTACAGCGAGTATTCCTGCTCTGACCACTGCTGCCTGTTTTCTACTTATCCGTAAGTTAACATAAAACAACTTCTAAAGACTTTATGACAGAATGCTGTTGGATTATCTAACCTTAGCCAACTGTAGCTGCATTTAGTCAAAAACCAGAGAGCAGCCTGTCTTGTCTAGAAAGACCTCAACAGGTAAACTGAAGAGCTTATCACTGCTCAACATGGGTCAGCTAGTAACTTCAGGTTAAAAAAAAACAAACAGAAAACCAAAACCAAACCACAGGTTTCCCCCTGTCATTTACTGCCTTTCCACATCTAATTACAGTAATAAGTATTTCTCAGACTGCATCTCCAAACCATAAGCCATTTTGTATCTCCTAACTGGCTTGTAAAACTGTTCCAACAAAACCAAACTGAGAATTGACTTTCAAGTAAAAGTTCATTAAATTTCACAAGATCTTTGCTTTACAGAGCCAGAAAATTAAATTTCCTACCAGCTGGCACTCTTGTAAAATACACCTGCAGCCAAATGGTATAAATTTTACCTCCAACTAAAGGGTTTTAAAAGTCCCTTTTGTCTGTAGGAACAAGACCTCAGTGCATCACTTCAAAACTCTAAAACCTTCTTCTCCTCCTTCCCTCCGTTTTCAAGTAGGGAAAGTTAAACTGAGAAAGTAATAGGCAAAGGACCTTGAAGAAATTGAGGGGCTGCAGTAACACAATAAAGAAATTCTCTGACCAGTTCAGGCAGTTCATTACTCAATGCACAAGTACTTGCAGCAGTCTGATTTATCTTTACATTATGGATACAGCTAAATGAAGTCCAGTGCAAGAGAGCATTTGAGGTTTCTGTAGTCTTGTGCAGCCTTACCCCAGAGTCAGCACTATACAGAACTAACTGAAGTTGAAAGTTAAGACTTTTCAAATAAACACTATTTAAAAAAGAGCCAAAGGTTCTGTGGCAACATGCAGATTTGGGCTAACTCATGCTGCCTCAGGGCACTGCATGCACATGAGCTGGGACAACCTCTCCGTGCACACCCATGCCTAGTGCAGGTTAGCTGGTTGGTGTGAAAAACTGAATCTAAGGTCATGCTCTAAAAAAACATCACAAAGTTCCTTTTAGCCTTCCAGGGACTTATGTGACTTCCACTTTATACAGACTGATCAATCTTAAAATTTTTACTGTTTAACACAAAGCTAAACCAATGGGCTTGAGAAAAGAAAGCTTCTCAAATCAATCACATATACATCTATTTTATAGCTATCTGCCTAGCTCCTCCCAAAGTTAGCCTGAAAAAGGTAAAATCTACACAAAGTTTTATTGCAATCATACAAGGGATACATCACGGGTCAAATACAACAAATACTATGATGCAATTTTACATTTATTAAACTACAGTTCAAAGCACAAATTTACACATTCTAAATACACTAAAACAACTAATGAAGTCACACTGGTCTCCCACTGACATTTGATATATCTGGGCGAAAGACAATAACTTTACAAGACTTTTCTAACAGGAATCCTTAGTATAAAAACTGTGTACTTGTATGTAAACTGTTGAAGAACCCAAGTGATGGGTTTCCATCTCCACTAAGTCATCCATTTTGTTGCATATTTAACGCTCAGGGGTTGAATGAACTTGATTTTAAATTTGGACACCATTATCTAACCCTCCCACCCCCCACTGAATTGTAGCTGTAGCTTGTTTTGCCTGGTCCCCATTACTATTACTATTTTTTCAAGTTTTGAAGAGAATGAATTGGATTCAAGATTGTTCCATTTCTTCCACATTGGAATGTTGACCAGACAAACTACAGACTTGCAACTGCAGGTCTAAATGAAGCGTTAATGCCTGTTTAAGCTGCAGTGGAAAAGCGTTCTTCCGGGCTCAGCTGAATGCATGAAGGCACAAAGAAGAAGTTCTTCATCAATGTGTCTGAAGCAATTCCAGCATCTTGCATCTCATCCCTGCAGCAGAAAAGGTCAAGAGATGTAACAGCATGTTTTCGGGTTCAATTTCCCTTCAGAACCAGCCTGCACACAGCATTTGAAGTCAATTGCCCCCACATGGCTTGGCCCCTGGCTGGGCAGAAGGGAGCCCAGCTGTGCCAGTGCCTGGCACACACAGAAACGCTTCCACTCTCCAGGGGTGTGAGTGCAAGGCCCTGCCTGCCTGAGTGCAGGAATGCGTTACCACACTCCCCATCACCACAGGAGCATCGCTGCCCTTCCTGCCTACGATGGTGCTAACACTGTACACAAGCTGCAGTTACTTGTGTGAGGAAAGCTCGAAGGTTGATATCAAACAGTTGTAAAAGACCTTACAACTGCCACTGAACTCACAGGTGAGATGAGTCAGGTATTCTGCTTTCCTTTGTCACCCCTAAAGGAAAAGTAGGTATTTTATCACAGATCTCAGTTTAGTCTCAGCAGTCAGAGAACAGAGACAAAAAAAAAATAACCACAAACTAAAAAAGCACATTCTTGCACTCAGCATTTTCCTGTATTTGCCACTGAATATAATTTATAAGTATACACTCCTGAAGGAAGCAAAAGCAACCTCGCCACTATCAAGATAGTTTTCTTACCAGTCACTGAAAGACATCATGTAGTAAATCAGTGGCCTCTGATAGTCGTTAAAGGTAGACTGTTCACCTAAGGTACCAGAACCCATATTGTCAAAGATCAGCCAATCTCCAACGCTCAACTCGGGAAGAAGACAGTTTTCCACAATTTGATCAAGCTCATCACAGGATGGACCCCAAAGGCTGCTTGCAAACAGAGGCTCATCTTCCTTGTATTTCTATATGGAAATGATTGAGGCAATTCAGGCTTCAGTTTATTGAATAAGAAAATTTTCAAATATACAGAAGGTTAATTTAATAAATAATATGCAATTATATATGCATGAAGTGTTAAATATATATTCAATAAACAAGGATCATAAGGACTACCTCTGAAGAATATAGAAGGACTCACCTTGTGAACCTCTGGGATAGTATTCAGTTTCTCAGACAATTTACTTGCAAAAGAACCATAAACACCATCATTTATGTAATACGTAAATACTGGTTCATCATCATTCCTGGTTTGCTCCACTGGAAGTAAAAAAAGAAGTTGTCTTGCATGCATGTTTTGTCATAAGTAGTCCTTTTGCAATCTAACTTAAGTCAGCTGCTTTCTCCTGACAAGGGGATTCCATATATAATGGAATGGGAAAATTACAAGCAGAGTAATCTGTATGAGACCAGATTATAAATTCAGTTATAATATTAAGTGTGAGGTTTAAAAAAACTAATACTTTCAGTAACAGCCACTGCTAAGAAAATAAATCCAGAGAAGCAGCTTGCTCTGTGACGTGATTTTTTGTTCTAATGCAGAACCTTCTAATACACCATCTGTGACACACCCAATATAGGTTTAACCTAGTAAGGATACAAGAATTGCCACATAAAAGTAACAGTGAGATAGGTAACACATGGTCAGAACCCAAAAGACACACTACAGTGCAAGAATTAGGGGATGCACTAAATATATAAACAAACGAATCTATCCCAACTAAGAGTGGGCAGTTACCTCTACTGATTTGTAACACAGAAAACAAATCCAGCCCTTACCTCCAGAAGGAAGAAGTTTATCATACTCAACAGTCTTCTTTGCAATGACATTCACTGCCAGGGTAAATGCAGATGAAACATAATAGCATCCAGGCTCTGCAATCACATTAACACCAGATTCCTCAGGAAAGTAGACATCCAGCAATGGCCTGATGACATGATTAACCTAGGGAATGGAAGTCAGAGGTAAGACCAAAGAACTCAGCTCATGATCTATCAGATACACTCACACTTCCAGTCAGCAACAGGTGTAGTCAGCACACCAAATGCTTACTCTGGTCCTCTGTTCTCTGAGAAGTGCCTTTACCAGAGGTACACACGTAAGAAAACTGATTATTCTGCTAAACACTTAAGATTGAGAACCATGAGTCTGAACACTACAGTCTGCCTTCATAACTGAAGTTCAAGCTGTGGCACACTCAAAACTACACCAGTAATTTCAGTGCCCATCCAGCACAACAGACAATGTAAAGTTACATATGAGCCCACAAGAACGGGCAAAGGGCCTTTTTGTGATCAGTTCTGAATAGTATCATATTAGAAATGGAATTATTTAATACTAATGTTCATATATTAGGATATCAGATATTAGATATCTGAAGACTAACAGATATTTTGGACAAGTAACAGAACCGTTAGCATTGAGACAAATGCCTTGACTGCTGTTAGTAACTCCTCACTATATCACTTGCACTGTCCTGAATTCCTGGAGTCTGTGTTTAAGACAACATAACAGTGTAGACTGGCTACCCTGTTTTACATGCCACTTCATACTAAAGATGGCATTTAGGCCAAGTCAGAGGCCAGCCAAATCAAGACCCTTAGCTTTCAGTTCTAAAGTAAAATATCAGAAGTTTTCATCCAGCAGAAACAGAGTTTATGATCCAAAGCATGCTAAGGCACCCTGGCCCAAACCATGCAAGAGTCACCAGCTGAGCAACAGTCAAAAACACCTTGAATTACTACTGCTAGGACTGCTTCAGATAGTAATTTAATCTCTAACACACTTAAATCAGCATCCACCCAGGATGAACAGGATTAAAAAGAAGTAATGATGACCTCCAAGAACTGATTATATTATCCATGATCAAGAATACAAATCCAACTAGTGGGATCTTGAGTTACAGTCTAACATGGAACTTAAACTATGTTTCAGCTATCAATTCTGGCTGCAGTTCAAAGGTTAAACAATTTCTTCAAAAGTAAGAGTTTCAACTTCCAAAGCATGGCATACCTCTTCCAGTTGAAGTTCTGAACCGGTGAAGCCCCCACCAATATCCAGCATGTTCATCTTAAAGCCAAATTCTTCCTAAAATGCATAGGCAGAAGGTAAATACACGACCAACTGTAAATGCAAAAATATTCTGTTGCTCCTTACTATGGTTGTTTTCTGTGTATTTAGGCTTTTGAAACTATTTGGCTGAGTACATCTAATGAGGGAGTAAGGGCATAGTACAGCTCCATTAAATCTAGTAGCAAAGCACTGGGATGTCAATAGAGGCTGGTTACACAATTCTCTGCAAGTCCCACAGCAATATCAACTCTCATCTTCTGGCTTTTGTTATATTCAGACAGTATTTGCCGAACAGATGGTGCATTCTGACAAAAGACAGTTTTAGGATTTCACAAATTTTGTGACAAGATCACTACAATGAATTTGCACAAAGATCAGCAAGATCCTCAATTTTATTGCCCCCATGTGTTACCAGCCACAACTAAGGCACTGCAGTAATGAGAGTAAAAAGAGTCACAGTCTCCTCTGTTTAGTTTGCAAACTTCTCGTACCACAACAGATGCCAGCATACAATTGTTCAATTTCAATGTAACCTAAAAGCATCAGTTGTGTATTTACAGGACTGAGATCTGAATATCAAAAATCCTTCACCCAAAGTGGGAAACTGATGTAAATACCATGCAAGGCTACTGCCTGTCAGGGACAGTATTCATGGTCATAATTAGGATAAAGTTAGTTTTACCTCTACCACACATCACAAGGGCGTATTTATAGTCCCTTACTAAAAGTTCCATCTCCAACGATTTATTTTGGAAAGAATGTAGTTGGTTTGTTAGTATGATCAGAATAGAATGGAAGCTCTACTGTAGCAATTCCATGTATGTACAGATCTACTTACAGCCATGTCAAACACACACCGAGCATCAGATATAGCATGAATGTACATTTGCAGATCCTTGCAAGAGCATGAAACATGAAATCTGAAAGAAATAAAAACACAGTAAATACACTGAACCGAGCAGCTTTCAGACCAAGAAAATTGTTTCACCACACAAAACAGCAACAGGAGCAATTCCTTCCCAAGCATCTCAAAACAAGCTTAAATGATAATACAGCAGCTGTGCAAGAAAAAGCTCAGATCACCACTGCCTTCTATTTCACTGCATTTGTACTTGAGAATTGTCTTCCTCTTAATCCTAAGAATGTCCCACAATATTCTCATCTTTAAGAAGCAACAGATTTACTGAAATTTTCAGACTTCACTAAGTGTCTAAAAGTCATTCTTCAGTACGTGCCAAAGCTGCAGAGAAATACCAATGTGTACCACGCTCCTGAATCCCCTTTTGCTCCTTGTTCAAAAGATTCAAGTACTGCCATATGCAGTTAGTCACTGAGGCGCTAAAACAAGTACCAGCATTCCCACAGGCTTCCTCAAGAGGAGTATGGTCTACTGGTTCTAAACAGACCATACACATACCTGAGCCACAGTGTTCTCTACGCCAAGTCTACTCCTTTAAGGAAAGCCATTTTGAGGCAAAGGTCACTTTTCAAACTTACTTGCATGAATCCACGTGTGGATTTTAAAATTATTTAAATAAAAATAACGCACAAGAGCCATGTGATTTTTATAAAAGTTGGTCAAGACATTACATGAAGAGGAATGTTTTTACGGGTGTACTTAATTTTTTAAGGCATTTGTTCTTTATGCTTTAGCATCCATTTCAAACAGATATACATCAAAACATTTCTGGCTTAAATCATCAAAATCTGTCTTAATATTTTTTTGTCTTGATGACCCATTTATTTGTTTGGTTGCTTTCCTAAAACAGTCATGAGCATGTGATAGATTTATAGCTGAAGGTAGACAGAGCAGACTTGTGCATGCATTTTTCTCCCATATAGTAAAATATCCATCAAGCTTCCTATTAAAATACCACAGATCATTTGTATGAACTTGGAACTCTAAGATTCATTCCTGCCACCTGCAAGTCAAAAACTTATGAGTATTTTGTCTTGCTATAATCAAAGAGTGACATACAACCTTATCTCTTACAAAATCTGACCCCATGTTCATCTTGTTCAAACTATCCAACCTATCCCATGCTGTACTAGCACTTCTGTTATGTTGTTTATTGCTGGAAAAATACAAATCAAGTCACCACAAAAGTTCAAGAGTACAGTTAGAGAATAGGAGAGGCTTCCAAACTTAGCCTTCATGCTGACAGAAGGATTTATGATACTTCATTTCACATTGTTTTGATGTCTGTAATAGTTACTTTGTTTCATACTAGTTTGTGCTTGCAAGCAAAAGCTCATGATTCTAAATTGAGGTGATATTTTTTGTCTGGGTTTTTGTTGATTTTTTTAACCCTGTAAAATAGTATCACTGGGGAAAAATTCTTTTCTGTTTTACATCTGAAGTACATCATACAAGTATCTGCTCAGTCAGCAAAGGACAATGAAGTTACTCACTTGACACCAACTATTTGGACTCCCAGCTCCTTAGCACATTCCATGAGGTGCCTACAATTCTTCAGGGTGGTGCCAAACTTCATGTTCATCTCCTCACCAGCAGTAATGTCTTCTGTGGCAATGTGCAGTAAGAGCCTAAGAGAAGGGGAAGATGATTTGGGCAGTTGGTTTACATCATCAGCACATGTGAAGCCTGAAGACTGTCAGAAGTGTGTTGATTATGTTGTCAGTACTCCAGCTCCATCGATGGATGAATCAAGGCAACCTAATAATAACAATCCTGTACAGAGAAAAAACTAGCAATTAGGGGCTAAAACATGGAGCCAGCAAGGACAAGGGATTTTGAAATGCAGCAACTAAGACTCTTGTAGCAGCAAGAGTCTGTTGAGTGCTGTAATAAAAAATAATGTTACCTTCTAATAAAGCATAGTTCCTTGTAAAATCAGTAAGACTAATATGACTTTTCCCATCTCCGTCCTTCTCCCCAGCCCAGAGGTTTCCCTTCAGTCAGAAATGTATCAGATTTAGTTAAAACTCAGCATCTGGAGAACACCAGGCTGAAAGCACATCCTGGTCCTATCACATAACCTCCCCTTCTGGCTGAGCACATGGACTCGGGATGAGGGGGTAGGGTGGTCAGTCCATTTCCTGTCCCTGCTTCCAGGACACTGGAGAGCAGAGAGGCAGCAAGTACCATCTCTTATGTTCTTATGCAGCGGGACATATTCCTCTCTCTGGTCAAAGCCTCATTTGGGGTAGGTCTGGCAAACTGCAGTGCCAGTGCTGACCTTTTTCTATGGTAAAGTAACACTTGAGGGGCAAAGGCATGGTCGCATCCAAACCTCTAGAGACATACCCCTAGACCTCCCAAATTCAAACTGCTGTCCACTGAGAAAGTCACACCCCCACAAGATCAACTAATTAGTCATGCAGTAAACTAAACAAGAGGTGGTGTCATGACATACAGGCAGACTGGACAGAGCACAGTGCAGTTAACCAGGATGGAGAGTATAAGTAAGTGGAACAAACTCTGCACCCAGAGTGAAACAGTCCTTTACAAGACAGGCAACAAACAGAACTCAGCCTAGCCACTACAGCTGGCCTAGCATCTAGACCATGACTTCTACAAGTACTTTCCAAATGTGTCATGATGTGTTTAAAATGCATTCTGTGACGAGTAAGAAGTCCTCAGTTCTCTCACAGGCTGCCCTGCAATCCTTGTTATTTTATACCATTTTGTCTTGAGAAACTGACGAGCATCTCATTTCCTACTGCTCCACTAGTCCAGAAAATTCTGTTCCAAAAGTCTGTAGTCAGACAATATTTTGTGAAGCATTTGGAAAAATGTGCTAGCCGTAGCAAAAAATTGTTACAAGTCAGACTCTTTAAAATGTAAAAGAAAAATTCTGATCCATACTATGATTTGTAACCTCATGTTAAGATTAGTCAAAACCCCTCCTTAAAGACACCCAGAATTAAATTTATTGATAAATTGTTATAGCAGCATTTTAAGTGAATCAAGGTATTTTTCGAGCAAAACTCAATAAATCTGACTTCTAGAAATCTAGCAAGATTATTCCTCCTGGGTTTCAGCCAGTCAGAGCAGGGCTAAAGGGTGATGGATGTGTTTAGAGTTTGGTTTTACTTTTTATTATTAAGGAAGCATTGATATTTACAACACCCTTGCCTCTACCTCTACCTTCTTAGGATACCAAGAAGCTCAGCAATTAAACTTTACCTGGAAAAATCTTAAAGATAAAATAAAGAAAAGCAATACCTAAGCACTCCTTCCTGACATTTCTCATACTAAAAAAAAAAAAAGCAATCATTTGAGTTGGTAAGTTTTCCAAAGGCAGAGACGTCAGTTATAAAAAGAGACACTTACCCCTATTACTGAGTTCAGTGCAAAGTTACACGAATTTACAGAAAATGAGAAGAATCACATCTTCCTAAATATGATTTCCTCAGCCAAAACATGCTGGCTTCATCTACGCAAACAACCCAGTTCCAGCAACCACACACAGAAAAACAAGGCTACATAGTGGCTTTGACATTTTGAAATTATGCTGAGAAAAGAAAAAAATCTGACATCGATAAAAAATTAAGTATCAACACTGAAATGACCTGAATAAGATAATTCTAATAAAATGAGGAAAAAAAAATCTATCAAGTAAGAGAGAGATAACGTATCTAAAAAATTTAAACATCAAATTGTGGTTCTTTTGTAGAAATTGAGTTTCTTGCCCTTGGTAAACAGGAACTTTTGCAAATATTAGATAATGGGATCCTTGAAAAGAAGTAGAGTTTATATTGTTTTTCTCTAGCTCATGATACTCCATCCTGTCTCCCTGATTTACAGTTTCTCTGGTCCAAGAAATATCTGCATCCTAATCTGCATCTTGCTGTGGATGTTACCACAGACAACATCCTCTTAAAGAGGTTGTTAGAATCATTGAAATAAATCAACAAAAGCTAACATAACTCTAAAGCCACCAGTGAATAACTGGTAAAACACTAATGATTTAACAGTCAGCTTTAGCATTGCCAAGGCTTTCAAATCCACTAAGTATACCAGGGCCAGCAGTTTCAGAAAAGTTTATTTATCATACAGTGCATTTTTGCACAGAAATTTCTCTCCAATATGCAAAGCACAGACAGACTTCCATGAGTGTGAATTGTAATCACCAGCAACAGCAATATTAAATCTTGCAGTCTTGAACAAACAAAAAAACTCTCTCAAATAAATACCACCACCCTCCCAAAAAACCCATCCAAACCAAAAAGAGCCACAGTATTTGGGGGAAAGCACAATACCTTAATAATGACTGTTCAGAACCAAGGAATTTATAAAGGATGTCAGGAATTCAGTTTCTCCAATGATGTTTATGGAAAGCTATACCATTAATCACTGCAAAGCACTGTAACATTCACTTGGGCTCTGACTCTGTATTTCTTAAAGGCATGGCCCAAAGCTAAAGCATTCATATGTGAGGGATGTGGTGTTAAATGACTTGAGTGCCTATCAGTCCAAGAGACCATTACACATCGGCAGCAATAAAATTGCCATATTCCATTTTATCAACTTTGATCACTTTTCTACAGAAAGCAGCTGAGCTAATACCAAAGTGACTGAAAACAGAACTGAAGTCAAATTTCTCACTCTTTTGATCACGTGGAAATATCTGCAGGTGCATTTACTAGACCTGCAGAGTGTGCCCAAACCCCAGATAGGATCCAATTCACACCATCATTCGCTGGTAGCTCAGCCCTGACTTCAGCCAGAGCCACTAATATCCAAACAGAACTCCCTGAAAGATAACTCTGAAGCCAAAACAGAGCCGGAGGAAGATGTATTTGCAGATGATGAAATGCCAGACTTCTGAACTTTAATGACTGAAACCTCTACATGAAGATTGCTCTAAAATAATCACTTTCTCCCAAGACTTCTCCCAAACCAAGGGCCACACTATGAGGAAGCCAAGACTCAGTAGGAAAAGATGCAAAAAAGTTACTTTCAAAGGAGACAGAAGAAGAACAGATACAAGTCATTTCTACTAAAGCCATGTACTTTGCTTGCAACTCAAACCACCCAGAATACAGGCAAATTAAGTTTTCCCCACACTAAAAGCAAAACCAGAATTTTGACACTTACTTGGCATTTGGATGGTTACGTGAAATTTTCTTCAGCTCAATATCATTGTCACAAGTCATGATGTTTATCCCAGCTTTTGCTGCATACTTGAGCTGAGAGGCTTGCTTGCAAGGATTTGTGTATATGATGTTTTCAGGAGAAATGCCCAGGTCTTGTACCAATGCCATTTCAGACTGAAAAACAGGAGCATACCAGAGTTTGACAAAGTGCACTGCACTATCTTTCCTGAATTTTTATTAGATGTGCTCTACTACCACACTAAAGAGAAAACTATCTACTGCTCTAGGACAGAAGTACATATTTTCAACAGCAGTTCGCAGTTCAAATCTTATTTATAATCATGGCACTTAACACCAAAGAGATGAATTTAAACCAGCAGACACATGAAAGAAAATAAGGCACACAGGCAAAAAAAAACTTACTTTACTGGAACATGCAAAACCAACACCAAGGGTCCCCAGAATTTCGAGTACACCTGGAGTAGAATTGCATTTTACAGGATAAAATGGCTTTATGGGTGCCATCACGTTCTGCCATTGTATGTTATTCCTTACAAGCTTTCCAAGATCACCAACATAAAATGCCTTTTTTCCAGTCTGCAAAAGGAAGAACAGGAAAATAAAGTGTCTGATATTACAGGTTTGCTGTCAAAACAAAAAACCCAGTCTTAACAAATGATGTACTTTTTTTTACCCTGCTCTTAACTTTTACATTTGACCTTAAACAATGTTTTTGTTCACCTAGCAATTTGAACTAGTTAAAAAAATCAAAGGGAATACCTACCCCTTCAGAGATATTATGAATGCTATTGACAATATTCTGAGATTCCTGAATAAAGGATTCTATTTAAATGCCAAATGCTGATTTTATCCAAAAATACAGATTAAGTCACACATTTCTTTCAACTTTTTATTTTCAGAAGTCTGCAGGCTATTTATAGGAAGAAAATCCACTGGGATGAAAGCTTCCACAGTCTCAATGTAACTTGTATCTTATTACACAAGGAATAAAATCTGATGCACTAACTTTATTTTAACATCCAGCTAAGAGCTTGTTTTAGTCAAAATTTGTCTCATGGTATTTTAGTTCAGGAAGTCAAGTTTGAGACTCTTTTCCACATCTTGTGAAGAATGAAGTTCAAAACAAATTTTAAGAACTGGACTCCATGTTAAAAGTGACAGAAACAAGTGCATAATCTTTAAAGAAAATGCATGGATTTTTCTGGAACTGTTAAGTTCCCTTTGCACATCTGTTACAACAATCTTTCTCAATATCAGGCCATGACGTGGGTGTAGTGGATCAAAATGCAAACAGATCATTCCAGATTTATTCATAATGTGCACGCAGTAACACTACTCTTAGCAAATGCCCTACTGTAAATCAATTAAGGATCACCACAAAACAGATTACGGATCTGAATCAAGACTGTACATCAAATGTTAATTCTAGCACTTGACTTTCGCAGATATGAAACCCTCTATGTTGTGGCTTATTTTATACAAAGTCTTTATTTCTGTTTAAAAAACACAAATAGAAATTCCATCGGGTGGAAGCATACTGACCCCCTGTACGGGTCACCAGCAGGAATGGGATCTGGAGCTTTAGATCCATGGCACAGGCCTCTACCCCTTGAGCTAAAGGAGTAAATGAAAGCAGCAGGAGGCAGCTATCCTCTGTGAGCCAGCCAGTGGTTGGAGACATGACATGTTGCCAGTAGTTTACCTATTTATTTGCTAGACAGAAAAAGAATATTAGGAATCAGGATTTGGGAATCCTACACCTGAGCTCACAAGGCCATGGAATTTAGCTATTTGCTGTACTGCAGATGACCACTTGCACATGGTGTTAGTTCTGATAAACCAAGGGAAAAAGTGAGCAACTCACAGGTATGGCATATGATGAATACAACATTTACTTCATGAAACTTTTTTTAAAAGCTTCCTCTTTCTACAACTTTGTCTACAGAACAAAAGCTGCATCTTCCTGCCTCCTCCTAAGAAATGAGTGAAGCCTTATTCAAAAAATTACTATTGTATACACAGAATTTTTCAAGTTTCTTTCCAGTTGGCTGCTAAACTTCAGTAGCTTTTATACCAGTTTGTCTTAAAAGATAGCACCTCACAATGTGCTTGTACCAGAGTTTCCAGTGGGGAGAAGGGTAACAGGAAGATGTATAAATATAAACCATGATGGCCCACAGAAAATTTAAACGTGGCTTTAAATAAACATGGCTTTAAACTGGCTCAGCATACACATTTGTCAGAACTCTGCCATATTTTCAGGGAAAGAACAACAACAAAAAGGTTCTAACTGAATATATATCCACTTGCACAATTTCAGGTGCTGGATCTAATAAAATCTCTTGAAACAATGAGATGGGAACCTGTATTTAATTACATCAGCCACACTACTCTCCTGCTAGTCACACTCAGGAAGGTAAGAGGTGATACCCAAATTTCCCCAACAGAATTCTGCCCAAGGCACAAAAACACCAAAGAAGCAGAATTAGAAGAGGAAATTTCTTTATGAGGTGAGAAGCTTAGCTGACTGTTCCTCTGTTGCTGTTAGCTCATCAGTTCTAAAATACTTTGACCTAGTTTGAAGACTTAGGGAACTAAATCAAAAGATCTGCAAAGCAAACTTACATGAGTATGTTCATAAATACAGTTGTCAATAACATCTGCAAGAGTTGCTCCTTCATCCAACAGACCAATGGAGTAATTTGCATCCTCAAGAAATCCTTTCATCTCAGCCGTATTCCACAAAGCCGACAGTCATAAACCAAGAAACACAAGGGATGGGCTTCCAAGCCTTATATCCGGGTCCTTAAATTATGCAACAAACTGTACAAAGAAAACATGCGTCAATGGAAAAAGAGGCACAAAGCACACTATGCTGATTTAAAAATCAGCTTTCTACACCTGACGTCCGACAAACAGTAACACACCCTCTACAAAAACCAAAGATGTTTTTACTCTGCTCACCCTACGTTTGCCAGAGATATGGATTGAACAATTCTACTGAAGCCAAGAATAAAACAGAAGCTGGGTACTTTAAATCTGATACGGACTTCCAGAAACAACTGATGCAAGGCTGTTCTTGAGAATTCCAGACTGTATGCACACTGATCTGCACTGAGTTTATATAAACTATGAAAATACTGCAAGTGCAGCATAATTGTACAAATGCCTCAGCTCCATTCTCAAGCACAGCATCTTAAGCAATGCAATTAAGTGTGCAACTGAAGACTGCCTGTAATAGAACATGTCTGAATTGGTTACAGAAAACCTGTAGTTTATTAATTTAAATGTTAGCATTGATATTAGTGTTAACATTCCAGTTTTTTTGATGCTAATTTACAACCACTGCATTTACATATTGTATCTATTAGACATTTATTTTGTTGTTCTGTTCATAGCATTACCTACAAACACTTAAAAACCTTAATTGCAATAGAGGTTAATAAAAAAGCCACAAGGCTAGAAACAATTTTAAAAGTGATAATCTTAGTATGTAGAATTGTTATTAAATTGAAGTAACAGTTGCAGTCTAACTTTATTTGCATCTTGCCGATCCTCAGAGCTTCACTGCAAGTTAGCTTAGTACATAGTAGTTTATACACAGTGTTTTCCAAAAGACAACCTGAATCAACACAGTCCAAACACTGAAAACAGTGAAATATACAGTCTTAGAATGCAGACTGACTACTTAATCACAAGTAAAAATCAGCAGACAGCAGAAAATTACCAACAGCTAACTATATATCTTCATTTGCTTTACTTGATGAATAGAACAATCTGCAGTTTCCATTCCATTAGAGTTGTGGGTCTTGTTTAAAAGCAGCTTATCAGCTTACATCAACCCACTGACCACATTTTTATTTCAACTGTCACCTTTATGACTAACACAAGATTGATCAAAACCATCTAGCTAACTAGATTCCTTCTGTAAATGAAGACTTAAGACTTTTTTCAATCTCTCAGCAGTAGTTGCATAGTATTGTAAAAAAAGTGATAGTTGTTTTCTAAAACCACCTGCACTTAGATTTACAATAGCAGAATTATTTTTCTAAGTAAAAGTGTTTATAGAAACCACAGACATTACAGCTGAAAGGCAAAAATACTTCTTTAGGACTATAAAAGTTATGATAACTTTGGCTTCAGATCAAAACAGGCCCATGGTATTAACTCTCCCTTGTTTCATCCACCACCTCCATACAGTAAAAAAAAAAAAAAACCACCAAAAAAACCCACCACAATTTGCAACATAGGTTTGCTTAATGTTGCCAACAATATGAACAAAGCCACTTTGCTGTAGTTTCATATTACCACAACTACACAGCAGTTGCTCCTGCTTGTCATTATGCCAAATAATGGGAAAGGAGCCAGCAGGGTTTTTTATATGCTTTCTGCACAATTCAAACATGCCCCCTATGTTTGTTTCAAGAGGAATTTACTGCCAGGTGAACTAACTGAGTGGCAGCTAGAATATTCCGTTCTGTTCAGAAGCTGAATGATGATAAAGACAAGTACACTGGGTAAGAAATACTTGTCTCACACATATACAGTGAGTCCTGTGATTATTTAAGGGAATCCTGAAGATCCAAAACAATCACAGAAGAAAAAGATAATGATCACACTGATGTAAGGGTTTAATTTGTTATAAAAACAATGACTAGGTGGTAGATGGTAATAACCAGGAAAGTCTTTAGTCAGTGATATCTCAGTATGAAACTAACAGCTGAACTCCTTAAAAAAAATACTACCACTTAACAAAAGAAGCTTGTGAACAAAGTTTGCCTTAGAATCAGTTCAACAAACATGAACATCAGAGTCATCTTCATAAAATACACGTGGTTTTCAGAAGCACAGGACCAAAAAGGTTATCTTTTGCCCCCCTGGAAAGAAATGCTGGCACCAGCATTTTACTGAAAATCTTGTTAAGGAATTACTTAAAATAGGAATTATATACAGGAATAATTCCTTATAAATAAGGAATTATATACAAGGATACTACTTAGCTAGATTTTAAAATTTTGGTTGAGACTTTTTTTTTATGCTACAAGCCACTTCCTACACTCTAAAACATGCAGACAGTCAAGAGTCCCTTCGATCCCAGACCTACCCTGCTGGAAGGTTTCAGCACACCCACTGGAACCAGTCAGAGCCCTGAACAGATTTTTAGATTCACCAGACACACCGAGCTAATAGATTGTACCTTGTATTTCAAATGAAGCAGATCAATCTAACCAACTGCACACTTCTCTTTAAATGTGGCTGTTCATCTGAGTTACAGTGGAGTAGATTTAAACTAGTTGTTTAGTACTCTTAAAAGAACGGTTTTTTTCCATAGTTAACGACTGGGGTGTCTGTAGCTTTTGGACCAATGGTGTAGAAGAATACCTTCCTCCAAAAGCTGCCCCTTTAACTTTGGAGAGACTCAGTTCAAATAAAGCATGGGGGGAGGACTCTCTACCACCAACTCCCCAAAGCCACCACCAACAAAAAGAACAATTCACTACTAAGTTAGTTTTGATGATTATTTCCTGAACAAGGCTTGTCTCCTCCTCATTCATCAAAAAACATCTTATGGTCAAGAGGCAGGGACCAAAAGGAATATATGCTAACACAGATTCAACGACATAAATTGCAACAAACAATAAGCAACCTGATATAACCTCTCTGAGGCTGCTAAATAGTGATTGCTTTTTCTGGCACACCCAAAACATGGAAGCTTTTCCATTTAACATAATTAATCTAGTAGGAAAAAAAGCGCTAACATTTAACTACTGTCCAGGTTCCATTTTTTTTAATAAATTCCATCTCTTCAGTCTGGATAGGAAGAGTATTCTACAAAAAAACCAAATTCCTAGAAGCACTGCTACAGCACCACTACAAGATAGTGGCCAGAGAAGGATTTCTTTAAGGGGTTAATACCTTACAATAGGATTTGGGACTCTGCTGTCACCTTATTCTGTCCTGACTGGTTCCCTCCTGAGGGAGGAAGAGAATCAGTGATAAAATTTGCAAACAGAAGTCTAAAAGATGGTTTAGGACTTTTTTTTATGTCTGTAAGATGAGTCAGAAATCATTAGAATACAGTGTTCGCTCCTTGCTGGAAATGCTGGCTTGCTGCAAGTCATTATTTGACAGACTTGGTGTGGTAACACCACCCATTTTCACACCTGAAATGTTAGTCTGCACAATGCTCCAGGACATATATTTTAAGTCAAACAAAAGCTGTCAAGTGGTATGAGACTTCCACATAGGCATGTAATTGCTTTCTTTGAAGTAAGGATTACATCCTCAGGCTCTTTAACACAATGACTTCCCAGATGAAGAACTCTTAGATATAAGTGTACATATTTAAACACTGCAATTACTGCAGACACCTGGAATAAAAGAAAATTAAAATTCTCTGAACAGAGTCTAAACATTTGCTTGTCACGTGTAAGCATCTGTAACACACACAATTTTCATTTTTTCCTTTACATTATTCAAATTATGTATTGTTTGGCGTAAGAAAAGTTCTTAAAACTCCCCAAACACCTATAGGTTTGGTTCTTCCATTAAAAACTTCTTCTGCAAAAAAAGTCTCTGCAAACCAAAGAGGCTCCAAATAATGTCTTTCAACCACATCTTATTAAACAAAAGTATTTATGACATAATAATTATGCTGATGCAAAAGTCATAAAGGGCTTATTATAAACACATTCTCTCATTCCTTGCAATACTAGTTCTTCAGGGGCAACAAATCATAAAAGAAACATTTTGTCACTGACAATTCAGTACAGAACAGATATACTAGGAAAGTAGAAATATGAGTCCTCTGTTTTCAATGCAGGAAATACCTATTTATAATGGGAGTATCTTTAAAAAAATATTCCAAGACACCATTTCACCAACTTGCATTGCTGTAATTCAGTTACCTGAATTCAGCCACTAATTAGCTAATGGAAATGCTGAAATGGGTGTTTTTTTTTTTATTACTCTCAGTACAAACCACTGAGGATCAGAAGTAGGGTACCTGCTGTACAGCTTAGGTCAGTTGCATCCTACTCTATTCTCTCAGCAGCATTCCATGCAGTTAAGTGAGCAATGTACGAAGAACAATTCTGCTGAAGCAAGCAAAGGGGGTAGCTACTGAAAAAACAATGCCCCATCCAATATCTTCTACAGGAACAAGAACCTCTTTCTGTGTTTTTGAAGTTTGAATACATTATTCAGACCCAATAAGCTCACAAAGCTTTCAAAAGAATGATTACTCTTCTAAGTGTACGTACACTCCATGGTACCAGAGCAGCACTTCTTTTACAACAGTGCAAACTGTCACTTGCCTGTCCTGTCCTCTGACTTGCTCAGTCAGTGGTAGTCTTTGGCCCCCCTGCCCCCTAAGCCTCCCAACTCCCAGCCCTCCTGCTGCCCCCAGCTGCCACCAGCTCCATGGACACAAAGTTGAGAGAGCTTCCAAAGTTAGCCAGTCCAGACTGCTTCCACTTGGCACAGACAGGCTTGTTAATACATCACACTTCCATTGCTAATTCCCATAATTTCTGATCAGCCAGATGTGGCAATAAATAGAAGACATTTTAAAAGAGCAAGACTTCAGGCCACAGTTGCCAGACTGCTCAGGGAGTGAGAGCTTGAAGAGTAGACAGAACCAAGCCCCAAGTCTTCCCCTGGCCAATGTAACACAAGGAAAAAGTGAGATGGAGAAATTTATAAAAAAGAAGCAAGTTTAATAGAAATGTACATACATCTTCAGACAGAAGATTTTTATTTTAGTTCCACTGGAACATTAACACCTAACATTACAGCTCATTTGACCTTTTTCCAAATTAAGCACTTTGCAAGTTGAACAAGACTCAAAGTATCAACTGGCTCTCTAACTTACCTCTGAGCTGCGTTTGAGGCAATGACCTGTGCTTCTGCACACCAAAACAGGTACAGATTTCCTGGCAAATGCTACTGCTACCTACAATACCACTACATTCAATACTGAATTACTTCCATTGTGTACAGTACATTATTGCTGAACACAATAGATCCAACCTCAAAATAAACACACACTATCTGAACATTCAGCTGCAAATAAAGCAAATCCAGTGGCATTTCCATTCTAGGGCCATCTATACCTTTCACTGTTTGTCACAGCTCAGGAATCTACCAGTTTGAGAAGGAATTATTCAAAGAAGGTGCCAGAACAGCCTTCACCTCAAGAGTAAGACCTTCTGTCACAGCCAAAATTCTCATCAGAACAGTTTTAGAAATTAGGATGCACGTATAGTACCTTAAGATTGTATACTTTATTTACTCCTTTCGAACAATTCCTTTGCCTTTCCTGCCTTTTTACTACTTACTTTATTCCTGCTCAAGTGCAAAATGTCATGAAAGAGTTCTAGCCACATACAAGAGCAAACCAAAACTGAACAGGAGAAGCAATCTTCTCAGCTATTTTGCTTATAATAACCACATCTAAAACATAACAGTGATATTCAGAAAATTCTCAGTGTTAACTGAATTCACTTGAATAGAGTATTCAACTACAAAGAATCAGATATATGCAGTTAATTCAGTAAGTTTCAAACAAAACAAAAAGAAAATAACCTCTGGAGATAAAGCCAGAGGTCATGATAAACCAAGCTCATCCTGTGCCTCAGCAATCGCAGTATTTTAAAGACCAAGTTTCTCTACATTAATTACCTTATTAGGAGGCATACGAACACGACTGGCATTTGGAATCTTTGTGGTCTTTAAGTACCTGGCTCAGTAAGGTGTACTTTACCATTTGCAAGTTCTACATTAAAAAGCATTCCATAATTTATAGGTACTAAGCCAAACAAAAACGCCTTCAGCTAGACAGGAAAAAAGTAATACTGTACAAATACCGTATAAAGTCAGCTTGAATACATTTGTAATACCTGACTTAGGACTATTGTTAAAAACCACATCAAACTATTTTAAGTTAACAAAATATGATAACCACACACATTTCAGAGTTTTCTGTGCTCTTAAGATCAGCTAAGTGCATTCATTTGTTTTCCATTACCATGGTCTTGTTTTCCTTTAATAACTATTTGCCACTTCAAAATATAAAGGCATTTATAATTGGTACACATTTTCCATCCAACATTAAATTCCATATTCTACTGTAAACCCACTACAACTATTTGTGGAAGCGGATAGTAATTAGCAAATAATGGAGACAGGCATTCGGGAAGGCACACCCTTCATGATCAGTTACTGTTTACAATAGCAAATTTTAACTATTTCAGTATAAATTACTCTAAGAAGCTATACAGTACTCAGCAAGTCATGAGTTGATGTTAACAGTCATGCAGTCCAATTTGTAACTTCAGAATTATCACCGAGAGACTGAAGTTACAGCATTTTATTTCAAGATTTCTGCAGGCAACAACCCTAATTCAGAAAAGTAGCTTTATTTAGCAAGTTTACAGCAGAACTTCTTCTGATAATTTTATTGAGAAAGGTGTTGGGTGAGTAAAATTTTTAGTCCCTCCTACCACCCTGATTGAAAGTCCTATGTAATTTTGATAATCTATACCTAGACAGTTGTCTTGCTTATCAAAAAAACAACACAAGCTGTATTTTTGCAAGTGCTTATCCTCCTCCATACAGATGGAGAGAGACTTACATGGACAAGTTAGGAGATGGAACCCTACTATCATCAGCTAGGTTCCCAAGGTGGCTCAGCGTTGAAGTCGAACTGCTCTCTATAAAGCACTTCTCCTAAGCCCTCTGGATAGTTGTAAACTTGATCAGAGATTTTGCCCTGTAGGGAGAAAAACACACACAAAAATAAATTTCATAGCCAGAAAAGAATAAAAGCTTTATCATAAATGATGCAAATGCCTTTTCAGTAGCACTTTTAAGGAGGCTTGCAACGCCCCACCATGAAAGTTTATAATCACATCAAATACCCAGTTTTCAATATATAAACTCTGAGCCAGAACAAGTCGGATGTACAAAGAACTGCTAAAACACATGAAACTGCTTGTTTGTACTTATCTTTCACAGTCTGAATGGGAAGATTTTCAAAACTAATGGCAAAGAGGTCTACATGATCCTGCTGTAGGGCAGTATACCTTAATACTGATCTACTCTCCCAGAAGTGTTTTTAACCCTGTAACCACTGCATTCTTCCCCTCCCCACTTCCTTTCTATTTTAGAATTCCCTTGCCACGTTCCTTCTCCCTCTGCTGTGAATGAATACAGCATGTGGGTGAAAAAGCTATGTGGGTGAAAAATAGTGCTTTATATAGTGAAACTGAACACCACACAGACAAATCCAGAAATGAGCAAGACAGTAAAAACAAAAAAACTTGTGCTTGCTTTCAGGAATGAGGAAACATTTCAGCTGGCCCTTAAAGGCTACTATACAGATCACCAAAGCAGCATTTTAAAATATAATGCTAGCTTACTCAAGGTAGATCAATCACATAAAACCAGTATAATGAACATAAAATCCATCAAGGAAGCTTTTATTATTCCTGTTGAGAATTTATTCCTCCTAAAAGCAACAATAATTTTCATGGAATTAAATACACTATCAAACTGGTCACGTGTAAACCCAAAATACAACAAAGTTTCTACAAATTCGCTGTGATATATGGCATGAAACATAGCATGTACCAATCTATTGTAGAAATAAACCTTTGCTACTTCCATTATTTAAGTAACACTACATGGGTTGACTACAAAAGCCTGACTTCTAGGAATCACCCAACACAAAAGATCATCTTCACAGCCATGTTAGTTAAACTCCTGAAATGTACTTTTCCATTTATTCTTGCTCTTGGAAAACTAAACTAGTACACTCTATGAAGTACGGCGTAACACAGAGGCAACGCAACTTGAGGGTAACTGTTTCACAGCAACTCCCACTGAGCAATCCCGGCAGCTTTACCACATAAATTAGCATTTACTAGCATGCAACATTAAAAACAAACCTCAGTGCTTCAAGATTGAGATATTACAGAATTTTGCCAGTTAGAATTAATGCGTATGTATTTTATTTAACCTTATCCTGCTCTTTCACTAAAGCAAGAAGTCAGCAACATTTAGTTCTGCACACAACAGTTTTACAAAAGGAAGGTGTTGCCAACGTTTAAAATTAACTAGTAGTTACACTATTTCCTACTGCTATTCTGATTATACTCAAGAATTCATACAGATTTTCCAGTGATAGGAATTCAGTTTACCTTCCTAGCCAAACAAGTCATTAAACACAAGTGCTTCTAGGGAGAGCAACATGACCTTCAGTGCAAAACTTAAAATGCAATGCTTCAGCCAAAAAGCACCTGCAGTATTATGCCAAGAAATATTCTCACATGTCCCAAGGAGGAAAGTTTACAGTGAAAGTTCCTGTGGAGCAGGAATGAAACCCAACAATTCTCTGTAGTAACAGTCAGCTTTGAGCTGTGCTGAGTTCTGTTTTTAAGAACTTCTTTTAAATGAGAACTATTTATCCAAAGGATCTACATAAACATATACAAAATGGTCTGATTGCTCTCTTTTGTGCAGCTTTGCCACTTCTAAACTTGCGGAGGAAAATGGTACAATTTGAGCCTTTCCAACCACAGTCATCTTAGTCTACTTTAACCAGCAGAGAAAGGGATTTTGCTGTGGAGTGGCAGAGCTGGGCTACCATCTTATGTAGAAGTGTATTAGATGTCCATAACCCATACGGGCAAACCCACTTTTCCAAAAATTTCATATGTTATCAAGCACAACAAAGCATTCCTTGTTTAAGGGTTTTAAAGTAGGTATAAAAGTATTCTTTGCTAAGCAGCAAGCTTTGAGCTGTGGGAATAGTCAGCAAGGTAGCTCTGCCTTTTAATATTCAAGTGACATCTATATGCATGTGTTATCTATCATCTGTTGGTATACTCTACTAGCAGTTTCCTGAAGTTTGACTATAGCACAAGCAACAGCAGTCACAATCACCTGAGGACGCAAATTACGCCACAGTTGTCCACAGCACATAGTTTTGTCACCTGCATCCCTGCAGCAAGCCCTATAAGTGCCCAGAAGGGCTTGGCTTTTTCCAGCTAACTGCTCCCCGCCACCCGCCCATGTATGATGCCAACAGACCTACAAAACCAGGCATCAANCCGTCCCTCCCTGCACTGCCCCGAGCAGGGGGAAGCCCCTATCCCTCCCGCCCGCCGCCGGTGACTACGGACGCTCCAGCCCGGTTCGCAGCTTGGAGTGGGCGTCGCCACTGCTTCCCTCCCGCCACCTCCCCCACAGGCGGCCAGAGGCCCAGGACCCCCGCTCCGGTACTCACGTGAGATAACGGCCCGAAAGATTTGGTAAATCGTCTTCTCTTTTTAGGCGGAATTTTTAAAGAGGGATGTGGGAACCTACAGCAGAAANTAAAAAAAAAAAAAAATCCACTGCATCTGTTTCTGAGAAGAGACCCTTTAGTGGCCTGAGCTAAAATATCCGTTAACCAAACCCTAAAAATCTAGAATTACAATGACCTTGCACATTTACACTGAGTGACTGACTCAGAGGCACCAAAGTTACTCTGGTTCACAGAAAAACCTAGGTATTTTTGAGTTACAGTAAGCTTCTTCCAGATCAGGGAGAAGACACTGTGGCAAGGGGATCCCTGTGGGGGAGCAGGTGAAGGAAGCACAGGTCCCCTGAAGAGTTTTCCCATGAACCACACTCTTGCTCCTGTGCTACATCAACAGTATTTAGAGCTGAAATTTACCATTATACCCAAATTAGCGCACTACATGATTAAGCCTTGCTTTCAGGAAGGGACACTCTTAATTCTCTTCCAGAGCACTCGGTCTCCCCTTTAATTTGGAGAGATGGAATCATTTCCAGCAGCACTGCTGCAATCACACACCTGCACCAGCCTTCCAGGGAGCAGTGAGAGGCACAAGCTGCGTGTCCAGGGGCAGGCTGCAGTGCTGAAAGGCAATAAAACTGTGCCCACAGGAGAAACACTCCCAGAGCTGTTCACCACCGAATACCCGCCTCCCCCTCCCAAAGACTCTCCTTTTTCTGGGGTTTAAGAGCCTTCCCTGGGAGCTCAATGCCCAGCGGGAGGGATGGGGGAGAGCAGGCCGGCTGGCTGCCTGCGGGGGTCTTGGCCTACTGGAGGCAGAGAAGGGAGCTCACCACAGCCAGAGGCACACGGGGAAGGGGCTGCCTTGTCACAGCCATCAGCCACCGCAGCAGCAGCATTGTTCACACGGTGACAGGAAGGAAAGAACTAGACTGGACCAGTCCAGACTGGAACAAACCCCTCCTACCATCACCATTATTCACAACCCCCACCTCTCCCCCCAGCATCACTGCCTCCCACGTTTATCCAAGGAAGAATAGTGGGCAAGTGCAGTGTCTTCAGAGACAAAAATCTGGCAGCCAGAGAGGGCAGAAGTGGGACAGAGCTAACCCCCCAACCCAGTAATCGCACACAAGAGACCCAATCACGTATCTGACTAGACGGTAGGCAGATCTACGCTGTTTTATTGGACTTCACACCATGCTTTCATTCAGGGTGGCTATGACCGACTGGGACTACACAATTGTATCCTGGTTAGTCACCAGAGACTGCTGCAGAGGTCTGACACGCAGTGCTTCTCCTGCCTACAGGCACAAGGCAGCTGTGCAGGATTTTGTACTGCAGAAGATGCACTTCAGAAAGGCTCAAAAGGTTTAAGCTCACTTCTTCCCTCTTCACCACAACCAGGTAACCCCTAGCACACACAGGCATCTTCATGGGCTCAGACTGATGACTGAAAAGACCTGCAGTGCTGCCTAGTACCCAGCCATAACAGCACGCTCTTCAGCCTCACCACGATCCTGCACTTGCATCGTCCCATGCATGGGCCCACTCGCTCACCATGCTTGCAGCTCCTCTACCCCCAGGAAGAGACATCTACTGATCTCTCACCACTATAACTCTGCTGACCTCCTACCAAACAGGGAGCGGCACTGCAGCCAACACACACCAGATACCCCAACATTCAGGCGCACACACTTTACACACACGAATTCAGCTGGCAGTTGAGCAGGAACCAGACTCTCCTCTCCATACTTTCCAAAACCCACTGGTACACCAGCGGCCAAATGGACCACAATACATTGGCAGAGGCAGCCAAGCCAAGAAGGTTGAGCTCAATCAAGAGATCTCCAAAAGGCGCCTCCGGCGGCACCAAACCTGCTACTGCTGCACTAAGGGTCTCACCAAGGGCAGGGGTAAAGGGTGCGCCGTGAGATGACCAGGGAACTACTCCCGGGCAAAGGGAGGGGACTGCTAACGGGAGGGAAGGGCTCCCTTTCCACATGCCGGGTGACCCCACGGCTCTTCTGCGTGAAGGCAGTCCCGGAAAGCGTCACTTGTGCAATGCCCTTACAACTCCTGTGTTGCTCTGACAGCCGGCGCTGCCGCCCTGCTCCTCGGCGTGGCCCTTGTTCACCATGCCGAGGGGGAAAGGTGAGGAGACCTCGTGCAGGTGCGGCTCAGGTGAGGAGAAAAGTGGAGCATGGCAGCGGGAGCCCGGATGGATAATCACACTCACAGAAGCACAACATGGCCCCGGAGAAGCAGGCGAGGAGACGCCGCGGCCATGCCGCCAGCACTTCTCCAGCCTCTGCGTCAGGCTGCCCAGCGCCGAAGCCTGTCACACACGGCTGCCCCGGGGGCTCGGGGAGCTTACGGCGGGCGGGTCACGCGTGGAAAGGGACCCCGCAGCACCCGCACGGCTGTGCTCCCAGCCCAAGCAGCTGCCACAGGGCACTGGACAGCCCCTCTCCCTGGGGGATCTCGGCGAGGACGCCCCTCGCCCCCCACTCCCAGATAGGGGCGCCCTGCGAGAGGCAGCAGCGCCCCGTGGGCGCGGGTCTCCAGCCGCGGGCACTGCCCCGGCGGTGAGGGGGAAGACACCGTACAGCCCCCCTCCGCAGGAATCCGCCATGTTAGGGTGGCCGCCGAGCCCCCGCTGCCCGCGGCGCCGG